>MU834504.1:0-46534 GCA_029204225.1 Diphasiastrum complanatum | reverse complement strand
GTATGGGCCAGATGAACCAGTATATGGATCTTGCCATAAATGAATATATTGCAGCCTATGCAGCTCTAAACTCAGCTCTAGGCGGAAGAAATTACGGCTGCTACGGATGTGGCGAAGGACACAGGAATTGTGAATGTCTTACAAGGGACAATATACATCCTTGTATTGGGAATGCGGTTATGGACACTGCTTCAAGAATTGTCTTTGATACCTGGGACTTTCATTACAAATACAACGAGCAATAGTTCCAGCGGGGATGCCACCAAAATAGCAACATTCCATGCCCCTGTGTTAGCCGTCACGCGAGCACAGAAGGAGAAAGGAAGTGGATACCTCACCACCACCATCGGTCACTGATGACCAACCCTCAACTTCAGCTCCATATCCGAATGTGGAGAGAAGAAAGGAGACAGTACCAGAAGATACGACACTGGGTACAAAGAGCACAAGCGGAGGAAAAAGAGCAAGAAAAGGCCAACCCTATAGAAACTTCTGCTAATGAAGAACCGGTACCACGAACGGGCTCACCATTGTGCACAGATCAGAACGATCGATTGCATCATTATGAACCACTTTTTCACATAGTGGAGCCGAGGAACCGCGCACTAAAAGGCTCACAAGCTTGCTGGTGAGCCATGTTAGTTTACCCCTCGGGAATTACTGCGGATTGCGCCACAAGCTAAAAGCCTTTTGGCTAAATGGGCCAAAGCGGACGCGGAACCAATAGCGCCAAAGCCTATATATTGTACAGGCTACGATGAGACTAGTAACGTCCTCCACATAGGGGCAGCATGGGAGAGCGAAGAACACAACATCACCCTGCCAATCATATACAAGAGATTCGAGCAGCAATGGTAGATGGAGGATCAGGTGTGAATTTGATCTCCACTACTTTGTATCAAAAATGAGGTTTACAGGGGCATTTGAAGCCAGCAAGAGTTCGCCATCAACTAGCGTATCAATCCCTGCGTAAAACCGGAAGGGGTGTGGTTTGCCGATAACCCTAAAAAAATGCAGCATGCAGTATGTGATCACCTTTGGTTAGTGATGGATATACTACTTGATGGCCATCTACATACCATACCGTGTTTTATTGGAAAGACCATGGATTGAGGACTGCAGCAAGTTAGAACACATAACTGGGGTACGTGGAAACTCCACCTTTGAGAGATAGAGAGCAGGCTATAAAGGTCGATCCAACCACATGGGTGGGTGAAACCTATTGCACCCAAGGCTGATGATGGATCATCCACAACAGATCATACGATAGATATCCCAAGGCAAGCCAAGGGTAGTCACTATGATTCAGAGACGGATGTCGTGATATGGATGGATGCATTAGCAATGATTGACTGCCAAACATGTCAATATGAATCGGATCCTGAACCCATCACATCTTCACCCAAGTGTTACAACCAATTACATTTGGAGTGAATATAATAAACGTAGCATGGTTGTCAACGAAATCTATTAAGAACCCGGTGGACGATGATTTCCCTTGGCAACATGTTTTGACTTACAATAAGGAAACTGAACTGACTGATGAGTAGGTCCTACAACACATGGACCCAGATCATTATGGAATTAAAAAAGTACTAGCTCAACTGTCGCAAAAATCTACTATGGCGAAAGTTTCAAGGATAGATTCACGAAGGGCACCTGCGAACAAGAAAAACCAGTTGAAGTAACGCTACAACTAGGTGATCTGATGGAGTGATCTACTCGAAGAATCTATATCTATAGTGGATTTTGATATTCGCAACCACGAGGCGAATGTCACACCAGTTTTGAAGAAAGACAACAAGGACGAATCCACCGATATGACAAAAAGAGCAAGAAGAAGGTGTTGGATTCCTTGAAGTCAATCAGGATGAACTCTAATACAGCGTCATCCTCTACTTAGATGATGAAGAATCAAAAGATGACTAGTCAGACTAAGATCAATATGTTGAAGGACAAATCTCGATGAGCACTCATTCACGAGATGCCTGAGACTTTCAAGTACTATACCTTTTGGACGACATGGTAATTATGTTGCCGCAAGCCCAGCAAGAACTTGATCAAAGTCAGGCACCAGCAGAACAAGTTTTCGAGGGACCTGTGAAGAAACAAAATGTTTCTAATGCCAAAGCTTTGCTAGCTTTCAATTCTGAACCTTTGACAAAATGTGACACAACATGACACGACGCAACACGAAATCAGTCACGCTCCACGAATAACCAAGAAGATCAGCCAAGTATCAAGGGGTACAAATATTTGATCTGATATCATGATATCATCAGAAGTATTTTAGATCGTGGCTAATCTGCCAAATTTGTAATTCGTGATCAGTTGTAGATATTTAATTTTTCTAATCTATAAGTTACAAGACACAACACGAAATTGTTCGTGAACTATATACTTTCTAGTTGATGCATAAGCAAGTAAGCAAGAAGACAAAAAAATATTCGGAATACAGTCCGCCTGTGAGCGAGACAATTTTGAGAGGATCAGTAGATCCAAAAGTCCGCTAGTAAGCGAAACACAATTTATGAGAGAACTGTATTTCTCCCACGTGAATGCACTGGTGCGTGGATCTGTCATGCAATGCTGCTAAAATTCAAGAAGATCAATAGGTAATATTGTAGTTGTTATGCACATGTTATTCTATACAATTGTATGATCTCGAATGAGTTTTTGTTTGATATTATTTGTGTGTCTGATTCACTTGCTCGTTCTATTCCGCACTTTGGTTTGATATTGTTGAATGCTATATTAATTTGTTAAAGTAGATCAACAGTGTCTATCTTGTACTTTTAGTACATCAGTGCTTTTTCAAGGCAATATAATATCCATTGTAAGCTTTGTAAGCCCAAAAGGAGCTATTAGCCTTAATAACAAGGTGGTTCCCTCTTTAGGCCCTTCAAAGTAACTAATAAGGATAATAGGCCAATAAGGGCCCAATGTAGTTTGAATAATACTTAACACGAAACTATCCCTCAAGATAGTTAAGTTAAGTTAAGTAGGAGCATTGTCTATAACTAGACAAGAGACATCATTTTGGGAATCTTTTGGCTCATTTGCAAGTGAGAGCTTCTAGCTTCCTTGTGAATGTGAGCCATAGGGATCTTCATTGCTAGGTCTCATGTGCCTTATCTACATGAATCCATGCTCGTTAACTTTGCTTTGTACTCCTCATTTCATTTCTATTGTGATTGTATGGAGATCCTTGTGTTCCTAGCTTTCTATTGATATGCTATCATGAATGTCTTGTTATCTTCTTGCTTCTAGCTTTACTTCATTGCTATTGCTATTAGTTTGGGATTTGGCACATGACATTTCTTCGTATCAGAGCATAGATCCATAATTCATGATGATTCTATGAAAATTCCATTAGATTTGATGAGTTTATTGCATTTGTAGCTTTCTTTTTGTAATTTTTAAGTTTAAAAATTTCAGGTCTGTTCAGACCAATTTTTGAGATTCAATTTCGTTTTCCATTTTTAATTTGATTCTATAGTTTTTAGAGCTTTGTTTTACTTTAATTTGCACAATTTTCAAGGTATTTGGATAAGAGATGCAAAAGTTATTGCCCTTTTACTAAAAGCTGTCAAAATAGGTGACTAGAATTATTCTTTCACTTTGTTTGCATTTTTCAGATTTTATTTGAGTTTTAACCTCAAGTTTCTTTTCATAGGATTTGAGAGCATTGTCTTAGCTTTGATCTGATCTATATGGCAGGTCATTTGGATTAGTATCCAAAAAGTTATGGCAAATCTTGTTTCCTAGCTCTAGTTTTGCTAAATTTTTTCTTTCAAAAATTTCAGCCCTGTTCTATTGTTAATTTGACCTATCAAATCAAATTAAATCATTGATCAGTTCCTATACCTGATAGAGCTTGTTGTTAGCTTTTTAGAGGTACTAAGTTTGTTTGATTTGGATCAATATTAAGAAAGTTATGATAAATTAGTGGAGATGGGTGAAGCTAGCCAGAATTCTGAAAAAAAATTTGTGAATTTTTTAAGTGAGAGAGAATCACTTCAACTTCTCATTTGTGAATTTTTGTTTTCTTTTAAAAAAAAATTCAGTTTATTCATTTTTGCTGATTTTGAAAAAAAAAAACTGCCCTAATTCTACCCTCGCAAAGCCCTAACCCTAGCCTCGCAAACTAGGTCATGAAAAAAAGTGTCAAAAACCTAAAGAAACACCCTGCCAAAATTTTCTAACCCTAACTTTTGGACCTATTTAAAGATAATAATACTACCCTAAACCTAATGCCCCTCTCTCTCTTCCTCTCTGCCTGCTGCTCTCAAGCGGCCCCCTCTCTCTTTGGACGTACCCCGTCACATACCCCTCTCACGCGTGGCACCCTCCTCCCTTCCACTCCCTTCTTCTCCGGCGTCCTTCTCCCTACAACGCCCTACCTCCCCTCCCTCCCTGCCTGTGCCCACCCTCTCTCCTTGCCTTGCCCTAAGGTACCCCTACCCTACCCCTCCCTCTCTCTCTCTTCCCTGCCTCAGGCGCCCGTGCCCACGGCCCCTGGGCCCAGGAAAACAAAAAAATATTTTATTTTTTATTTTCGTTCTTTTTAAGGACATAATAATTTTATACATATCACGGTTCCTGCAATTTCTTTCGGATCACCAAAACATTTCATGGAATTCAAAGGATTATGTATTTCAATTTTCTTTTAACACCCCCGTTCTAAGTTGTATATAATCCAGTTTATTAATTTTTTCTTTTAACTTCCGTAACTTCCTTGTTTGAGCAAGGATTTCACTGGAGTAAAAACGAAAAGTGATCTAAACTACGAGCCTGACACTAAGAAGTTATTAAAATTTTGTAATTATTACTTTCCATTTATTTGTTTTAAGAACCTCTTTCTTGAGTCACTCTTCTCTTGTTTCCATTAGTAATTTTCAAATCTTCATATCTTTTTCGTTTGAGTCCGGAATTGAACGCCGTAAAAAGCAAAAGTGCTCAGTTGTATATGAACCACAATTTCTTGCCATTCTAAGTTTCACTCATCGTAGAACTCTGAGTTCTAAGTGGGTGGAGAAACTGTCAAGAGCTTATTTCCTTGCAAAAATCAAATTTCGCAATTTTTTCTATAAGGGTCCTTATAAATTTTCAGACTCATATTCTCCCTTGATTTGTCAAAATGGATTCTAATTTTGATTATGAGGTGGAATTTGATAATCAATCTGAATTTGATGACCAATCATATTGTGATTATCAGTATGAAGAGCAAAATGACGGTATTTCATATCAATATTATCAGTATGGGGAGCACAACGACAATATTTCAGATCAATACGAGCAACACAACTCATATGGAAACTGTTTGAGTGATGATGAGAACTATTTTGACCAAAATAAAAACCATGAGCTACACCAGTCAAATCAATCTAATATTGATTGTGGTTTTTATAGTAGTGACAGTGATGATGAGCTATATTCACGACAATCAAAACATCATCGCAATTCACAAGGTGATGAGCATGCACTGCGGTACATGAGTTCTATGTGGCAACTTGAACAATCGTCATCTCCTGTGCAACGTTGTATACAGAATAGCACTATCAATAATGTCACTCCTCATACCCATTGCGGTTCACCATTACTATTGTTCCATGGACAATCGAGTCTTACTAAAGAAGTGACGGAAGGACTACAGGTTTTGAACCAACAAGAAAATGTACTAGGTAAACTGCAGGCCACACAAGATCTGATAGTTGGAATATTGCAAGAAATGAGACAAGATCGACAAGTAAGAAAATAGAATCGGCAAGATGATGAGGTGAAATGGGCAAAATTGTTTGCTAGCCTAGCTGGTGGGCAAGACAAAATTGTGGGAGCTGATCAAAGATGTAATGAGCCATCTACTTCATTCCAGCTACAATCTCCATCACAAAATGTAACACCTTCTCAAGATGTCCAGAGAATTGACATGGACAAGGAAAAACAGGTAGTACAGAGTCATACTGGATATCCGGTTAGACTTGGAAATGACAGGAGAACGTTGAAACAACAAGCACAACAATCTATAGCAGCCAGAGGTGTGCCAACGAATGTTTATCAAAATGTCCAACAAAGAGGTGAAGCTTCAAGGATCCAACATTTTGAGGATGATGAACAATCTAATAGAGAAAGTCATGACTCAAATCAAGGAGAGCACATTGATACTGATCCAGAAGGAACAGTCAACATTGGGAACCTGCTACAATCATGTCTTGGGAATTAGAATGGTAGTGGTCAAGAGGAAATGCCTAGTATGGAAGATCCAATGCAGGAAAATAATTCAAGGAAATCTAATGATTCTTCATCAGCATCATCAGAGGATGAACCAGCAGAGCAAATTGATGAAGACAAACAATTACCCACGATGGAAACGCCTATTCAACAAGTGGATCAGCCAACTTTATCAACAACTCTTGATTTTCCATTGAATCGACCCAAAAAATTGATTTTCCAATGTAATTCCCAATTTGAATCGACCTAGAAAATTCCAATTGCAAATACAATGTCAATGCAAGGACATCAAAAATCAGCTGAGGACAACAAACATGATTCAAAGGATTATGAAGACAATGTTTTTGTTTTCAATATTGATCTTCAATTGAGCAGTACAAGGGCCAATTCAGACAAAGAAGTTGTCAATGAAGCAAATCACTCAAGGACCCTATCTTCCTTGAGATCACCAGAATTATCACATCACATTCAACCAGAAAACTTGTCTGAAACATCTTGTGAAATGGGATTAACAGACAAGGATACAATTGATCTATATGAATGTTTCACATTCAGTATAGAATGCACAAAGAAATGTGATTGAACTTGTATTGTACAAGCTAGAAATTGTCCAAACTATAAGACGGTACAAAAAATCAAAGATCCATTATATCACAATTTCCAGTTTGTGGTTCAAAATATTGGAGATATCAATATTTTCGAACATGATGACGTAATCTACGAACGATTTTTCGTAGAGACTTTGATTGAAAGAGATATCCTCACTCTTTGCAAGCATCTCATTCACTCAATGTTCTTGGAAATTAATGTCCATCCAGAATATCATTTATCATTTTCAGAGATGATCAATCAAAGCATATTAGTCCCTAAGTTGGGGATTGATTATGCCAATAATTCCTTCATGCAGGACCTTCACAGTTCAGACTCTGATATCATTAGAATTCAAGCCACTAATGGCTAACTCCAATGTGTATGTGAGAATTACAGATGGGAAGATCATCATTGTGGTTGTATATGTGGACAACACTCTGATACTCTACAAGAGTGAGAAGCTGATTACTGAAGTGAAGAATGACATCTAGAAACATTTCGAGATTGTGGATCTGGGAGAAGCCAGGTGTTACCTTGGCTTGCAGATTGACAAGGACTATGAGGGAGATAAATTGTACCTTCATCAGTCCAGATACACCCAGAAAATCCTATAGAATTTTGGGATGCCGAATTGCAAAGGAGCGAATACTCCAATGCTTGCAAGAACAATACTGACGAATGAAAATTGTTTGAGGACTGCAGAAGAGAGAAAATTGATGTAGCTCACATCATACAGGAAAGTGATAGGATCGTTGATGTACCTTGCAAACAACACACACCCTGACATTGCTTATGTAGTGTTTAGGATGAGCCAATTTTGCACGAATCCAGGCTCGACACAGTGGAAGATTTCAAAACAGATTTTGCAATATCTTCAATTGACAAGAGATTATGGTTTGTGTTATTGTCGTGATGCAGGATTTCAGATGCTTTCCTACAGTGATGCTAGCTAGGCATCTCTCAAGGACAACTATAAAAGTGTCTCAAGAAGATGCACCATTGTGTTAGAGTGGCAATTCTCTAGGTCAACAAGAAGCAGACCATTGTGGCTCAGTCATCCTGCGAAGCAGAGTACGTTGCAACAGCAATTATGGCCAACGAAATAATTTGGCTCAGACAATTCCTGGACGAATTGGGTGAAACGAGAAACGAACCTCTAGTTTTGTAGATGGACAACACATCTACAATATATCTGATGAAAGACCTTGTGTTTCACTCAAGGACAAAACACATAGCGAAAAATGTCAATTTTGGACTACACATGGTTTGATTTTCGGCCACATAGTTTCTAGACACGGGATCGCCGCATACCTATCAAAAATCAAGATCATTATTGATCTGCCACCACCAGGAACGATCCGTGAAGTCTACATCTTTATGGGTCATGCTAACTATTACAGGATTTTCATTCTAGATTTTGCGGAATTAGCACGACCAATTTACAAACTCACAACGGATCCACATTGCAATGAGAAAGCCCTAGAGGCTTTCCAATAACTTAAAGATGCATTGGTTTCAGCACCAATCTTACGGCCACCCAATTGGTCCATTGAGTTTCATGTGCATACGGACACATCGAAGTATGCAGTTGGAGCAGTTTTAACCCAGCCAGGAGAACACAAAAAGGATTTTTCGATTTGATTTGCAAGCCGACAGCTCAGTGATACAGAAATGAATTATTCAACCACAGAGTGGGAAGCACTGGCAATGATATATGCAGGTAAGCATTACTTGACGGCCACACACTTTGCCTTTTATACGGACCCATCAACCCTTGTTGTATCTCGTTAACAAGACCTGCAACATAGGAAGAATTACTCGGTGGCTACTTCTGTTGTTAGAGTTTGATTTTCAGATAGTAGTTCGCAAGGGAAAACAACACTACATGGTAGATCATGTATCGCATATCAAGGTAAAGGCGGTTGCAACCCAACTCGATGATGAGCTACCTGATGTTGTCTTATTTTACGTAGAAACAGTACCGGAATGGGATGTCGGCATAATTGAATACCTAATGAAGGGCAACCAGACAAATCACTACCAAAGGCGGATCAGCGAAAATTGATCTTGAAGGCTAGACCTTATCAACTGATTGTCGGCCAATTGTACCTAAGAGGACAATATAGGATTCTTCGACGATGTATTCTTCCTCACGAGGCCACCCAAATCATTTCGCTTTCACATGAAGGCATGGGTGGAGGTCATTTGCATCCGACATTATAGTTCGCAAGATCATGCAATCAGGATGCTGGTGGCCAATGATTCATAAGGATACGGAAGAATACTTGAGGAAATGTGATGTGTGCTAAAGGGCAAGGAGAAAACGAGATTGAATCATGACCTTCTACACTCGGTCTTAGCCCAAGCACCATTTGAAAAGTGGGGATTGGATTACATTGGTCCAATTCACCTTCCAGCAAGAAGTACCCAAGTTCGATACATAATCGTGGCCATCGACTACCTCACCAAGTGGGTCGAAGCCAAGGTAGTAAGAGTAGTTGATGCTAGGACCATTGCCAAGTTTATCTATGAAAATATCATTGTACGCTTTGGGTGCCCGGTGGAGATAGTTAGCAATCGCGGAAGTCATTTCATCAATGAGACCATCAAGGTCCTATTGGAGGAATTCTTCGTGATCCATAGAACTAGTACGCCTTATTATCCTCGCGGTAATGGGCAACCAGAGTCGTCTAATAAGATCATGTGTAGTGTACTCACGAAAATAGTTGAAGCTAATAGATCGGATTGGAAACACAAGTTGCATCTGCTCTGTGGGCATTTAGGATAGCATATAAGGGAAGCACTGATCAAACGCCATTCCAATTGGTTTATGGTCAGGATGCGTTAACGCTATTAGAGTTTTTAGTCCCTTCATTAAGGATTGCTACAATGCAATGTCTTGATGAATCCAGATCTCTACAATTACGCCACAAAGCTCTACATAAGCTCTGTGAAACACGCTTACTAATTGTGCATGCACTGGCAGCTGAAAAGGAAAGACACAAAGCATGGCACGATCGCAGGTTACAAAAGAAAGATCTTTGATCCGGAGATCTAGTCTTGATGTATAGAACCAAGGCGATCAAGGAAAAATTAAAATTCACAGACAAAGGTCCTTATCAGATCAAAGAAATTCTTAATCATAGAGCCGTGAATTTGGAGAAGCTAGATGGGACACCTCTCGACACACCCATCAACGGTAGCCAGTCGTGAGAAGGTCTTAAAATTTTGTGAGAAGGTCTTTGTCAAACTCTGGCACCAAGCAGGTGATCCAACGTGAGATACCATCAGCCACCCAGATTTGGCCCTTGCCTTCTAATGCCCTGATTAAACCATGGCTTCAGATTGCTGGCCCACTTCTTGAAGCAATGGGGTTCTACCCGATGCTTTTCAGCACTTACATCAACATGGGCCTCGCCCTTCATGCTTATGCCACCCGGGACGTGCCGAAAAAGCGTTTCCACTTCCTGTACCAAGGTACCACGTACAAGGTATGGATTAACACAGACTCAATGGTCACTGTCGGCATTATGTCCAGTGACCGCCAGCCCATCTCTCATTGTCGGCATTATGTCCAGTGACCATCAGCCCATCTCTCATTGTCAGGCAAAAGCCCTGATAAAGCTTTTCGTAACCCAGACTTCACCTGAAATTCCGATCCAAACTAATAACGGATACCTAATAGAGGCTATTACAAGCCCAGTAGTCCAGACAGTTGTGCACCTGTTGAACAACTTTTTGGTTGTTTCAACATTTCGCAAGGACAGAATTCAGTCCAAGCTGCTTAGTCAGATTGTGGAGTCCTTCTTGGGATTCCCTGGCCCCACAGTTGTGCCATACGACTGGCATGCCTTTCTCATCCACGAACTAACAATCTCCATCAAACCAAACACTCGTGAACATATCGCAGTGGGCCCCCTGCTGTGTAACTTTGCCTGTGCACTTCTCGAGGTGAAAGTGCACGGCTTCCGCCATTCCAGCCTTTTATCATCCATTGTGCCACACAGTAACCTCTATGTTTGTCCAACCTGTAGTCACTGACATAACGACTAGCAAAAGAATGCGAGGCGCTGCCCCCTCCTCCTCATCTCCACCTCCTACCAGATTCCATACCACCACCATCACACCAGTAACGATTCCGACTTCTACCACCGCCACTTTCTCTTTTGTACAGCCCCCTACCACTGTTTTTATTGTCGTTCCTCTTCCTTCTGTTCCACCCACAATTGATGCTTCTATTTCCATTCTCATCTCCTCTGTAGATACTACTTCTCCCTCGGTTCCATCTTCTACCACCCCTTCCATACTATCACATCTTCCATTACCCTTGTTTCCATCGTTGTCCCTCTCCAGTTCAACCCTACTAATTCACAGTTGTCTCTGGACACCCTGGGCGTGGATGCAGGTCAAACTTTTTACCACCACGCCATGCCACTTCAGATCCATCTTCTCCTTTTGTCCTCCACACCACCCTACAGTTTCCCTCTGTTCCCTCCATTCTCTCTTTTGGACAAGCTGTCCCCATCCCTATCTCCACTTTTGTTCCTCCCACACCACCCACTTTTCCATCAAAGGCTGTCGAGGGTAACCAACCGTTGCCTGATGACGCATTTGTACAAACTGTTTTTATTCCATCGCCAGATCGGGCCGATCCCACCGCACCAGATGACAAGAGATCACCAGAGAAACTCATAGAGGACAACGACGATGACACTGTACAGGTTGTCGCCATCAATCGACCGGCTGCTCCAACGGACCTAACGACAACCTACCAAGCCTTGGGGACATTCATCCATGAAGCGGTAGCAGCCAGAGCCTCATTGGACAGCCGGGTACTACGTTTGACAACCAACAATACCCAGCTACGAGCAGAAATCACAAAGCTGCAACACGAGCTGATCATCGCTCAACAACATGAATAAGACGGGCACCAGAAGATCACGAAGCTGCAGCAAAAGGAGGACAACCTCAATCAGTATATCCAGAGCCTCTCCAAAGTGTTGATAGATGCCTCCACCAAAGTGCAGGAGCTTCAGTTTGAAGCATCCCAACGGCTCAGGCGCAACTCCAGATATATGAAGTAGAAAATGCACGCCTGGGGGCGGAGGTGCAGGCACTACAAAGTGAAAAACTCGTCTGGTTAGCTCAACCCGCACCTGACTCAAGGCCACTATCTCAAGCAAAGATAAATCTCTTCAGGCGTCAGGTGCAGCTCTACAGTCAAACTCTGAACAACTATCAGGCGGAGTTCGACACAGGCCAACGCAACTCAGGAGCTCACCCAGGCCAAACAAGCCCTCAAGGCTTGTCAATAGTTTATGGAGCAGAAGGCTCAACCAACCCCGATGGTGATTCCAACGCCACTTCTCTTTGATGCTGCACAGGCAAGTACGAGCCAAGATCAAGGCCAGCAGGCAACAGGGGACACAAGTCAGGATTAGAGGTCAGGCGGGCAAGACCAAGGGCCTCCCGATACTGGAGCTGAGACGCAGGACCAAGGCCAAGACACGGGTCCCAGCCATAGCCACGGGGAAGGACAAGCCTCCTCATCAAGAGGCTCACGCTATGATATCTGCCAGCCGGGCTTTCAAACGCCCCAAGTCCGTGGAGGAGAAAATCAACGAATTCTTATCCAATTATCCCCACGAGTCTTCAAGAGGCAGTTGGCAAATATCTTTTTCAGCGCAAACTATCAAGGGAAACGAGCTGCAAGCACTCCCCGCCCTCTTACCACAACCAGAGTGGCATCAGCAGCTCTTCGAACGTGACCCTACGGCCATCAGGGCTTATGTGACAAGTCCTCAGCAACTTCGGGTAAACGTCCATTTCTTGCCATGTCTACGATGAACCAAATGGGCGGAATGCAGCACCCCAATGGACAAAATCATGCTCAACAACTGCAATTGGCCAAAAATCAACTCCGAGCACGACTGTAGATGCCCAAAGGGCTCTCAACAGATTTTCCACTGAGTATTTCAATTGTCCAGATCCAACAGTCCACGCGACAACAATTGCGCCAGGGACTTGGAATATCTGATGGAAATCAAGACCAAGTGGGATAACTTTCTCCCACCAATTTGTTTTGATCCTAATAAGACATTGGCCTCAGAGCGTGTGGAGGATCAACTACCAATCGCTCATGTGTAGTATCGAGGGACCGACAGTACTTCAGGTCGTGGGTCCTGTTGGGGGTATTCCCAACATAGAGCGAATAAAAAAAGTGAGTCAATAAATGTGTTGTGAGGGCATGGCTTCCTGCGCGTATAAGTCCATGACCCAAGGAGCATGAAAGGCGAATGTAAATAGAAATAATGAACGGGTCCCTTGTAATTAAAATAAAACTTGAGGCCCAAAGTCATTTTAAACTTAGTTTATTTTTATTTTTAGAATTGGGTCCAACTTTGAACTCACATGAATCTTGTGATTTCTAATGTACTTTTTGTGGACCCTTGCATTAAGTTGGGTCCAAGATGAATGGATAGGATCAATGTACATATTAGCCAATAGGATTTTAGGGAAAGGGCTTTCCCCATTTATAAAAAGTCACCATTTGTACTTTATTTTAAATGCTTAATAGAGAGGAGGAGACTCTATCATTTTGGGACCTCAAGCATTCTCATTTGGTAATCAACCTTGCTTACGCCATTGTTGTGCTTATTATTTCTATCTTCCATGCTTTTTTTGTTTATGCTAGTTAAAGTTTCTCCATAAGCAATGACATTGAGCATTTGAGCTAAACTCCATCTCAATTCTCCCTCTCTCTTTCTCTCTCATTTTTACTCTCTCTTCCCTTCTATAAAAATCATGATGAATGTTAGTTTAGTGGAGTAGATTTAGGGGTAAGTAGTGTTAGTGGTGCTAGTGCTAGGGAAAAAGTAGAGAGCTAACTAACTAAAATGAGCATCTATTCATAGTTAGGCACCTATCCAGTGTTCTAACCCTTGTTGACAGGCAGGAGGGCTACTACGACGTGAGATCTTTGACCCTACTGTGGTGTACTTGCTTTATAATATTTCAGATACTTTATATAGCCCATATTCTAAAAAAAAGACCAAGTCATTACTGCGATACTCATTACTGCGGTACCGAAGAGAATCTACCTGGGCTGTATGTATGCCTATCCATTTCAATTTTCCACCAGCTTTCTAAATAAAGGGACATGCCAACCGCAGGAAGATTGGTTGGTGTGCTAGTCGTTGCCCACAACCCTTATTTACTGCCACCTAGTGCAATTGGGCTGTCACATGTGACTGTCCCTTCCTTTTTCATGAAGTAGAAATGGAAATAGAAATGGCTGCTCCTCCTCTCACCACCACCTTTTGGCTGGATGATGGATGTATTATGGTGAGTCCGTGTCGAATACCAAGTTACCCAGTCTCACTCACTCAACACTCCCACAGCATCCGCAACGTCACGGGCGCACACGGGTGAGTTGCGTGTTGTGTGCGTCCCCAATGCTGCATATTTCTAGTTTGTGCTTGTACGCCACACCACAGCACACAGCTACTAGTGTAGTGAGTCGTGATCAGTGACGACTATACATATCATCGCACACATATTGGATTAATATGCATGTAATATACACCACAGCACAGCTAGTAGTGTAGTGAGTCGTGATCAGTGACGACTATACATATCATCACACACCCATTGGATTAATATGCATGTAATATGCACCACAGCACACAGCTACTACTGTAGTGAGTCATGATCAGTGACGACTATACATATCATCGCACACCCATTGGATTAATATGCATGTAATATGCACCACAGCACACAGCTACTAGTGTAGTGAGTCGTGATCAGTGACGACTATACATATCATCGCACACCCATTGGATTAATATGCGTGTTTAGATGCACCAGTACTGGCTGCCGCGATTGTATGAAGTGAGGGAGGGACTCGAAGCCGGGACTCTGGCGTCTGGAGCGAGGGGAAGCCGGGCCCTGATGGGAAGTAAAAAAGTGTACACTCATGAGCAAAAAAGGACGTCACGCAAAGAAGGATTCCGCTGCCGCTGCTGCCTTCCATTTCTGATGCTACGTTTCGGGTGGTAGTAGGTTTAAGCAGTAACATGGCGTAGAGGGTAAGTTCACTGGTCGATTCTCCGAGTCCCGACTCCCATTTCAAAGCAGAAAATCAGTGAAATGGGAATCGTGGATATCTTCACATGCATCAGAATTCCACTTAGAATCTTTGATCAGTACAACAGTCAACTAACTGGCAATGCCCAACCGATTGTTATTTTCTGCGTCTTTCTGTTGATAAAGTATGGCATAAAGGGTCTATGTTTACACGCACACACTCTCTCTGTTGAACGGTTGTAACTTTCTTTAAGCAATGTTGACTTATGTGTCAATTTACAATGAACATCTTCTTCTTTATGTTATCCGTCTTTGCTTCTGATGTTTCATTTTTCTCCTGGTTTTTTATGGTTAGCTTAATTTTTTACTCTCTTACTGTCATTTGTTACTTTATTAGAGAGAGAGAATAAGTACTATGGCTGAAATTTACTTATAAGGTCATAGTAGAGATGGATCATGATCTGTATATACAAGTCTGATTAAACAACTATGACAAAAAGTGTAGCTACTTGTGTAAATTTCCTTAGTGACATGGATAACAACTGAAGGTATGAATTACCTTTATCTTTTTTCGTGAGTATATTTTACAAGGGGTTCAGAAATTTAAGGAAAACCAAAATGCTACTCTGTTCAATGGTGTTAATGGAAAAGGTTTAACGTTTATTGAAAGAGCTACAAAACCTTCTGCTTTGTTACAAAATACTAAGATAATCCTCATAAAAGAGCTAAGATAGGTGTTGCTAGAGGACGTGTTGGTGGGAGAGGTGGTTTTAGGCCTAGAGGTGGTAGAAACCTGAGGGGAGGTATGTATAGAGGCCCTAATTCCATGGAGCAATCTTTTATTCCTCATTTTACTAATATATGGTCTCCTCTTAAAAGTTCCTCTTTCAACTCTTCAAGAGGGCGTGCAAAATCTGCTATTTCTCTTGCGAGCTCTTCGTCTACAACAGAATTCGACTTACCAATTCTACATTTTCTGTATGAAGATTGATACAGGGCAGAAATGATATCAACAAGGTACGATCCACCTATACTTTACCCCATGTAAGGACACATCTTTGCAGAGTTAAAAACAATTACGAGTTTTTTTTCACGTACTATTTGTTAAGAAGATCTTGGATTCCTTTTGTATAAAAGATCTATTCAAAGAAGTTACGAATGTTGTTAACTATCATATCGAGCAGAATATTTGGGATAATATTATGTTTGGTTGGTGTTTTACTCACAATATGATGAATTTCCTCTACAAACCCAAAGATGTTTTCTACAACTTCAGACTACATGACAAGGAAGGTTGCATTTGTAACACCAATCACAAGATGCTCCCATTTTTACCCAAAAATGGGGTCATGTAGTATTTCTGAACACTGACATCATTGAAGTAGAGTCAGTGAAAATAATAAGGGGCTGAACCATATCCCTGCTAGGAAGCCATGTATTGAAGATGTGTTGAATGAAGTGGAAAGAGTATGGACCTCTTTTGCCTCCATTATTAATTCTGCTCTGTTGGATAATAATGTCATGGATCTATTTAAAGCTATGACTCTACAAAGATGCAACATAGGTACTAATAGAAGATTAACTTATGATGTTGTTTCAACCTTTGAACTTTCTAGAGAATGTAAGAGACTTACTAAATATTTCTATATTTCTGGATTAGACAAAGCACCTAATAATTTATCCTTTATATGCAAGAAGTTCATCAGAAAATCTACATTGGATAGGCTTAACAATTCTAATTCTCAACAAATTATGCTATCAGTGGATATAGTGGCCAAAACGTAGCATATCAGCTTGCTGACATGCTACTTGAATGTAAGATAAGAAATCTATCACTCCCTTTAATTATGTGCACTTTCAAAACACATAAAGATACTTTTAGATGGCTGACAAATGCACATGACTGTTTATTCCAGGAAGCTACATTAGTTATCACCTGCATTTTAACTTTGTGCATAATCCCATTGTAGGATATGTGCAGAATAGAACAAAATGGGTTCTCTTTACGTGCTGGTATACGATGCTGTTGCTTCTGGCCTACAGATTCATTCGAATTTGCCATTAATATTCTTGACAAAATTTATTCAGTATTTGCGGCTGACATTAAAAAATGCTCTGAATCAATTCCTCTTTCGGGTGAATTTGGCCTGAAAAATGTATTGTCACAGGTCATAGATTGGGCATTTGAAGCTACACAGAAGTCATACATAGTCTTTCATGAGATCCGTCTTAAAGCAAAAAAGGGATTATGGACCTATAATATGCGTAATGATGGTATTGCATTTGATAAGAACATAATTAAATTCATCATTTATTGGCTTTGTGATAATATGCATGTTAAGCTTGGTGATAGAATTTGGAAACAGATTGTCGGAATTCCAATGGGATTTTTCAGTTCCCCAATATGGTGCAATTTATACTTATTTTACTTTGAGTACAAATTCTGCATTAGATTGGCAAAACTTAACAGATGGGATTTATTGCAAATGTTTAACTTCTCCTTTCACTACATTGATGACTTTTGCTTAAAAAATGTGGTAATCCTGTTTCATTTTCTATAAAATATATTATCCCTAATGATGATTGTCCATTCTGGATTTACCTATACAATTTGTTGAGATTATACTCAATACGAAAACTTTTGCTAGATTTCGCAATAATGCATATATTGTGGTACATTGGTCTGTCTCTAATGCTTCTTTTTTCTTGACAAAATATGACAAAAGAAAGGCTCTTTCGTTTGCTTCTCTACATGAATACATCTTTCTAGATGCAAATAGACCGGCGTCATTTGCATATAAGGTTATTTTATTGCAAATATTACCTTTACTGTATATTTGCTTAAATGAAAAAGAGGCTGTGGCCCAAATGTACATCATTATTAGTGCATTAAAAGAAAATGGTTTCAAGGAAGATACATTATGCAGACGTATTTAAATTCTTTAGTGAAAAATTTCCTATGTGTAGATGTTGTCCGACAAAAACAAGCGTGTTACTTGGTAAGCATATGACTATATGGTGAGCAACATGTTTACCACACTTGGTTGCATGATGTTGCACCTTGTGTGTTATGATGTTGTGGGTAGGATGGTGGGCACCCACACACACACACACACACACACACACACAAATACTATTTTTTGTGATAAAAGTCATATGATGAAAATGCTAATATTATATTGTCTTTTGTGACAGCTAGATTAATGTGCAAAAGAAGAAGGCTACGGGACTTCACTGAAACTACTGACCAAAGTGGTCCAAGGAACAATAGGATGAAATGTTAGTTGTTTTATGCATTATGGCAATGCTTAAAGTTTGGAATGACATACTTTCAGAACTTATGCCTAGGAGGGTCTCAAATAGACAATTGAAATTTTAAAACGCATGACAAGACATATTATGACTACTTATGGATCAAGTAATATTGGCATTTTTTAGTTGTGGTTGCTCCAAACATCTAGATGATGTTTCTTTATAATATTTTTCACTACCTGTACATGGATGGTGGTTATTGAAGAAAGTCTGGTTTCAATTTATTGCTTATTTGATTTGTTGTCTGAGTTTTGCTTTATTGGGCATTAATATTTGTTAGTCCCATCTTATGCTTGAGTTTGGTAATGTTGGAAGTTACTTGTGTTCTATTTTACTTCATAGGCTTTTGTGTGTACTATTTAGTCTTTTTTTCTGTTTAGGTTATTTTCTTTTTCTTTGTATGGTTGTGTACTATCTGTTAGCCGATGTTGTGTGCTTGAGGTTTTTCCCTGTGAAGGGTTGAGCAGTTTGGTAGTCTTGGTCGGGTCGGTTACTATTTTTTTGTCTAATTTGTAGTCTTTTTTATTTTTTGGTGTTTGTTTATTTTCTCTATATTATCTATATATCTATATATATATATATATATATATATATATATTTTAATTGCTTCTTTAGTGTTACTTTTGGTTTGATTTGTTGTGACCTGGTTTTTTTGCCCTTGTTATTTTATTTCTCCTCTCTCTCTCTCTCTCTCTCTCTCTCTCTCTCTCTCTCTCTCTCTCTCTCTCTCTCTCTCTCTCTCTCTCTCTTGAATGGACGATGGCACGCTGCTTCTGTTGGCGTTTTGGTTACGCGGTGCCTCTTTTTTGTTGTGCTTGCGGTGTTCTTTCTCTCTATTTGGCTTTTTTCTAGCCTTTCAAGTTGTGATGGTTTGTGGAGTTTTGATCATTGCTGGTTCTGTCTATTTGGTGGTTTTTGTGTTGGCGTCCTCTAGTTTTTCCGTTATATGCTTACCTCAGTTGTACCCATTCTTTTGAGGTTGCTTGGTTTTCTCTGCTTGCTTTGTTGGTTGGTTCTACCTTTTCCTATGGTGGGGGTTAAGGTTTGTTCCCTTGACTTTGCTCTTTTGTTTTTGCTTGTTTTTTATGCATTTTCTACTATTCTTTCCTTTCCTTTGGTATGTTAGTATTAGGTGGATGATGGGTGTCATTTTTCTGGCCTGTCCTAGGCTTTGGCTTTTGGTGTAGGTGTTGGTTTTCTTATTTTTTTCTATTGATCTCCATTTTGATGTCATGTTGGTTAGTGCTTTTGCTCGTTGGGTGCGTGGTTCTTCCGTTAATTGATTTTAAATGTCCTTTGTGGCTTGCTGCTGTATTTCTCTGCTTAGTGAGTTGGCCTCTTACTTTGCCTTCTTTATGATTTTTTGTTATGTTTTCAGTATGTTCCCCTTGCTTTGGGCCTCTCTGTCCTCATCCTCTTTATTGTACTTCTCTTATTTATATACTTTTTGATTGGAACTCTGCTGTTTTTTTGTCTGGTATTAGTGTTTACTTACGTTCTTAGATTAGCCCAGCCCATTCCTACCAATCGTCCTCTCACTCAACCTGAGATGGATTTTTTCACGAAGCAAAAATGTGTATTCCGACACTGGGTCCGCAACCCGCATGGTGACAATGAACATTTGAAAAGGATACGTCGACCATCAGGGCTTATGTGACTAGTCCGAGGCAATTGCGGGTCAACTCACACTTCGTCCCTATTCCACGACGATGCAAATGGGCGGAGTGGGGCAGCCCTTTGGACCAGATCACCATCGAGACTTTAAACTGGCCAAAGATCTATTCCGAGCATGGATGGGGTATGGATGTAGATGCCAAACGGGCTCTCATTCAATTTTCCAACAGATATCTCACGTGCCATGATCCAACAGTCTAAGTAGCAGCAGAATTTGCCAAGGACTTAGAATTTTTGTTGCAAGTCCTCACACGATGGGACTAGTTTCTTCTTGCACCCTTCTTTTATCCTAATACGGCCCTAGCGTCGACCAAAATGGAAGACCAACTTCCAATGGCCTGAGTTTACTATAGAGTGATGATGCTAGGCCACCCATGGCCTTAGAAATTTAACACCTGGGTAACCCAATTTTGGATAGAGGGGCTCGACAAAGTCTTTTTTCCACCGAAGGATCTACAAAGCATGGTGCACGTTGAATATATGGACGACGTCACCGGATATTTTATCAGGCACTGCCATGAAACCCGAGGCCAGTACTAAACACCATAGTGTCGAGGAACTGGCACTACTTTAAGTCGGAGGGCCTGTTGTGAGTATTCCATGTAAATAATAAAAATAGCCGAAAGTAGTAGAAATAAGTTGCAAGGGCCGTGGCTTCCTACATATATAAGCCCATAGCCCAATGAGCACTTGTAAGTAATTTATTTTGAACAAACTAGACTTTGGGCCATGTGATTAAAATTATGTTAAAGGGCCAAAGTTTAAATTAAGTTTACTAAGTTTTGTAATTAGTCAAAAGTCAAAGTGGTGGTAGGTGTGTGTGCTTCTTTGTGCACCATAGATTAGTTTGTATTTCTTTTGAAGGGTTAGAATTTCAATCCTACCTTCTAGCCAATAGGAAGCACGGGGCAAGGGCCACCGCAAAGATAAAAAGACACCTCTTGTACACTATTTTACATGCTAATCAGTGAGAGGAGAAAAATCCACCACTTTGGTAAAGGAATGCTCATTTATTTAGTTTGGTATTTGAAGGGTGCATGATTGAAATGCCCTTCCTTTGAAGGGCAAAAGACCTAGGATGGGCATTTTGCCCTTCAATCTGCAGCACTTTATAATAGCAGGCCACATAGGCATGTCATAAATCTACTATCTGCCAATCTTGTCATAGGCTGCCATGTGGAAGCCACATAGGTCTACCACATGGCATGTCTTGCAAGCTTAGGGTTTACCATGTGACAACCACGTAGGTCTAACATAGGCTAAGTAGGCTTTGCCACGTAGGCCTAAGTGGACCTAGAGAGAGAAAGAGGTGGAGGTGAATAGCTGCCATGTGGCAAGCCATGTAGGCTTACCATAGGCTTGTGTGGCTTGCCACATGGCCTACCATAGGCTTGTGTAGGAGGCCACATAGGCATGTTATCTATCAAGCCTGTTATAGGCTACCACGTGGCAAGTCATGTATGCCTTCCACGTGGCAAATCATGTGGGCTTGGGGTTAGCCATGTGGCAAGCCAAGTAGGCCCGTCATAGGGTGGCAAGCCAGGCTCTGCCTAAATGCTCTGCTATCTGCCAATCCTGTCGCACACTTCCACATGGCAAACCACGTAGGTCTGTTGCATGGCAAATTATGCAAGCTTGAGGTTTGTCATGTGGCAAGCCATGTAGGCCTACCATAGGCTTGTATGGCAAGCCAACTGGGCTCTGCCACCTAGGCTTGAGTGGATCTAGAGATATATATATATATATATATATATATATATATATATATATATATATATATATATATATATATATATATAGGTGGATTCAAAGGTTGCTCATGGCAAGCCACACAGGCTTGCGTGGCAGACCACATAGGCATGGCATAGGTCTGATGTCTGCCACGAAAGCATGTCACAGGTGTTAGAAATCCATAAATCACAATATGGATGGACAGACTAGGATTCGAACCCAGGACCTCCCTCATACCAGATGGGATGCTCTACCACTGAGCTACCCACCTTGTTTGATTGTTCTCTCTAGAGTGTGGATTGATATTCCAACACCCCCCCTCAAGCCACACTTGGTTGGGGTCCTAGCTGTCACCTGCCCCACAACTTGGGCCACCTAACCATGGCTTTACACCATGAACTGTCAAGTCTAACTTGGCTCTGATACCATGTTAGAAATCCATAAATCATAATATGGATGGACAGACTAGGATTCGAACCCAGGACCTCCCTTGTTGTGGTTGTAAGAGATTTGTATTCAGCTTCACGGGATGATAAGGAAATAGTTGTCTGCTTCTTTGATAGCCAAGAAACCAAGTTCCCTCCAAGAAATATAGTGTAAGCACTTGTGGATTTCCTATCCAACCTGTCTCTTGCAAAATCTGAATCTGAAAAAGCAATTAAAGACAGATCTTCTCCTTTGTAGAATAATCCATAATCCAAGGTAGAAGATATATACCACAAAACTCTTTTAGCCAACTTCCAATGATATAACTTTGGATCCTGCATGTGTTGACTTAGCTTATGAACACATAAGCTTATCAGGTCTAGTCATTGTTGTGCAAAAAGTACAAAAAGGACCAAGAGTGGATCCTAATCTGATCCTCAAGAGGGATTGGCTGTCAGATTACTTGATCTATCAATCTACTTGAGATTAAGATCAATCTAGATCAATTCTAGACACCAAATCCTAACAAGAACAATCATTAATTGAAGGTAGGTGTACTTTCTGATTTTCCACGTGTAAAACCCTGTTTGAGTACGGACTCCAACCTGAAAATCAAGTACACATTGATAGCACCTCAAAACAATCAAAACAAATGTAGACAAATGGAGAGAATCACTAAAATTGCTTCCAAAACCAAGATTGGTGTCTCACATTGATTATGGCCAAATGTGGCTCTATATATACAATAAGTGGGAGCTCGTGGTACTGATCATCCCTCTGATCCCACATGTGTGAAGGTGCTTTGTCATATGATGATTCATCATGCAAAACTGACACTTGGACAAAACCTTCTATTTTGAGCACTTTTGGTCCATTTTCCTTCTATATGGAGATCTACTTGAAAATCTTCTAGAAGTCAAAATTCGTCTACTTCAGCTTATTCCACACATGTGAGCTGTCCTCTACACATGGGATGTGACACGTAACCAAAGGATGTGGCTCATGCAAGCAATAGATTGATGCCATGTGTCATATGTCTAGAAAACTAATTTTTGGCCTTTTTAGCCACGAGAACTTGAATTAAATCATATGTACAACCTATATGATTATGGTACATGACAAATACACTATTTTTACACATGAGAACAGGCTTCACACATGTGTGTTTTTATTTATATACAAGATTTTTGGCCTCTACCAATCTTATTTTTGCATTTTTCACAACTGTTAACCAAATAAGTGAGCAAGTAAGACTCCTATAAAGAGTGATGTCCTTAAAGGATTTTTCATCATCTTTTATAGGAACTTTTATAGTGTGTTCCATAGGTGTATCTATGCCTTTACAGTTTTCCATATGAAATTCCTGAGCATGGAAAGTGCATATCTACTTTGACTTATAAATGCATGACCTTTCCAAAAATCTATTTCAAGGCCTAGAATATAGTGAAGAGCTCCTAGTCCTGCATCTTAAACTCATTACCCCTTCAACTAACTTCTCATTATTTCCACAAAGAATGTAGATGCCTCCTCAAGCCTCGGCCTCACCTCTTCCTGAACAACATCAAGATTGATGATTGATCTTGCATGAGACTCTTTGACCTGTCGATCATCCAAGTTAAACTTCTGATCTTCATGGAAGATCACATCTAACAACATTTCTGTCAGTAGAGGGTAAATAAACTTTGTATGTTTTTTTGGTAGATGCATATCCTACAAAAATTTATTTTACTGCACTAGGATCTTCCTTCTTCCTAGTTTCTAGAGGCAAATGCACAAAGCATACATAGCCAAAAATCCTAAGATGATCTACCTTAGGCTTTTTCTTATACAACATCTCAAATGGTCTTTCCTCCTATTGCAAGATTTGAAAGCCTATTACAAAGATAGTTTGCACATGCAAATGCCTCTCCCCAAAATTCTTTAGGCAAAGAAGCTTCTAGCCTAATGGCTTTTGCACATTCACATAAAGTTCTATTTTTTCTCTTAGCAACTCCATTTTGCTGAGGAGTATATGGACAAGAAAACTCTCTTTGAATATCCACTCTCTCACAAAAGTCTTTAAACTTATTGGAAGTGTATTCTCCTCCACTATCACATCTCAAAGCTTTCAACTTGAAAGGAAACTGCTTTTCTACATAAGCTTTGAAAGTAAGAAAAACATCATAGACCATGGCTGTTGAAGACAACATATAGATCCAAGAATATCTTGTATAATCATCTACAAAAGAGACAAAGCAGTTTGCTCCTCCTTTGCTCTTAGTTGATGAGAAATGAACATCAGAGTGTACAAGTTCGAATGGTTGCTTTGTCTTGATACTTGATCTAGGAAAAGGCCTTCTGTGTGATTTTGCCAGCACACAAGCTTCACAAGGTAAAAGCTCATTTGACAGTGTCTTTGGTAGACCAACAGCTTTTCCTTCTTTGACCATAGATTGCATGGCTTTGAAATTGGGATGTCCCAATCTCTTGTGCCACAAATCCTCCTGTAGAAACTTGGTCTCATAAGCAATATTTGAAATGTTAGCACTCTCCCTAGAATCTAGTTTGTACAACTTACCAATTCTAGATCCTCTAGCAATAACTTCATTTTCTCTTGAGATTATACACTTGTCAACTTGAAACTTGACATCCAATCCACTATCAAACAACTGTCCTACATTAATGAGATTCTTAGTCAATCTAGGTACATACAGTACATCATGTAAGAAAAAAGATTTTGATGATGATGCATGCAGTGGAATACTACCTATTCTTTCAATCCTACACTCTACATCGTTAGCAGTATAGATTGATCTTTTTGCACCTAGATATGGCATGAGATTAGTGAAAGAGTTTCTAGAACTAGACATATGGGAACTAGCCCCACTATCTATCCACCAGACTTCTTCATTCTTAAAAGAAAAAGATGAAAAAGTAGACATCATTAATGAATCCTCTCTTTCACTCTCTACACCCTCACACTCATTCTCATTAGTAAGGCTATCTTGATTAGATTGGTTCTTCTTCTTGAAATAGTTTGATGCATAGTGTCCTTTCTTGCCACAAAAAAAACACTTGATCTTTGACAGCTTCTTCTTGCCACTGGATGTTGCAGCTTGTGAGGACTGATCCTCACCACTTTCTTTGGCTTTGTCCTTTTTGAAGTGTTGTTGTCCTTTGCCCTTGCCTCTTGACTTGTCTCTGATGAAGAGTGCTTGTCATCTCCACCATCTTTTAATGAAAGTCTGTTGATCCTCAACATCTTGTTCTCTTGTCTGCTTTCTTCAGCAATCATCAACACCTTGTAGTGTCTCCAAGGATGGAAGATCCTCTCTGACAACATAAGTCTGCACAATATTGTCATACTCATCTCTAAGTCCATTCAGGACTACTTGAACAAGTTCAGTGTTCTTAATAGCATCACTAATACCAGCTAACTCTTGATGAAGATCCTTAACTCTCATGACATATGATGAAGCACTCTCATCTACTCTCTGGTAGCTTAGAAATATTTGATAACATCCTTCTAGTGTAACTCAGTTTCTAGATAAGTAGCCTTTTGATCCATAAAACCTCCTTTGTTGTGGTTGTAAGAGATTTGTATTCAGCTTCACAGGATGATAAGGAAATAGTTGCTTGCTTCTTTGATAGGCAAGAAACCAAGTTCCCTCCAAGAAAAATAGTGTAAACACTTGTGGATTTTCTATCCAACTTGTCTCCTGCAAAATCTGAATCTGAAATAGCAATCAAAGTCAGATCTTCTCCCTTGTAGAATAATCCATAATCTAAGGTAGAAGATATATACCTCAAGATTCTTTTAGCCAACTTCCAATGATATAACTTTGGATCTTGCATGTGTTGACTTAGCTTATGAACACTAAAGCTTAGATCAGGCCTAGTCACTGTTAACCATATAAGTGAGCCAATAAGACTCCTATAAAGAGTGATGTCCACAAAGGATTTTTCATCATCTTTCATAGGAACTTTTACAATGTGCTCCATAGGTGTATCTATGCCTTTACAGTTTTCCATTTGGAATTTCTTGAGCATGGAAAGTGCATATCTACTTTGGCTTATAAATGCATGACCTTTCCAAAAATCTATTTCAAGGCCTAGAATATAGTGAAGAACCTTTAAGTCCTACATCTTAAACTCAGTACCAAGTGCATGCTTAGTTTCTTCAACTAACTTCTCATTATTTCCACAAAGAATGATATCATCTACATAGATGAGAAGTATAAATACAAAGTTATCTACAAATTTACAATACAAAGAAGGGTCATATTCACTTAGACAAAATCCGAGTGATATGAGATAGATAGGTTCAATTTTGATGACATGCAGTAGTTTAGATAACATGCAAAGTCATATTGTATGCATGCAAGCCACATGCAATCAGTGCATGTAACATGCAAAGTAGTTTCTGTAATCTACACATGTCTAGGTAGTTTTATGAGTTGACATGCAGTACATGCAACATTCATGCATGTAGTCACCCATGTGGATATCTGGTAGGTGAATTAGTTCAGTTAAGTGGACTTTCCATGCAACTCCACTATAGGAATTTGAGTCTCTCTCATGTAGGGAAAGCTGGGCATGTTTTGCCATATTGTGAATATTAAGATTTTGGTGTTTTGGACTCGTTCTCTCTCTACTCAAGTTTTCTATGCTTGATTTTCTCTCTCTACTTGAGAGCATCCTCTTTTTCCCATACTGAACACTTAGAATTTTTTCTAACATTCATTTCTCATAGTGAAGAGTTAGATTTTTTTATCAGATGTATGTCATTGTATCCTATCTTGAGTTTGGGGCCATGTCAATGGTGTTTTTCACTAAATTTCATGTTGTACATAAAAGGAGTGTGAATTGAGCACATATCCTTCTGGTGTAGCTCAATTTCTACATATTTGGTAACATATTTGTTAAGATCTCTCTTAACACTTCATTGGTAACATTCATTTTTAAAAAATGAAGGGCAATTCTGGTTCTTTTGTGAAATGTTGCAGCTTCATTAGGTGCAGGAGGTTCTTCTTTAGCTCCACTCACAATATTCATTACATCATGTAGAATCAATAATGATTCCATTCTGATCTTTCACATTTCATAATTGGAAGATGTTAATCTCTCACTGTGCTCTAAAAAATGTGAACCAGATGAAGACATCTTCACTATGAGAAATTCTAGTAATGATAAAAAATGGAGTTGAAAGGATATTGCTTGTTGTCTCAATCTAGAATCTAACATAGCCGTTGATCCAACCTATGAAATCTAGCAACAGATGTGAGAAGAAATTCTCAACACAGAAAATTAATCTATCTTGAATTTGGATCTTGCTTCAGTCACAAAAAATAAGCACATGCAAGCAAGAAGTCTATCTCTCCCACAAGTTTCAAAGTACTGATAAACTCTCTAGAAACTTACTTTCACCTCTAGTAATATGTGTGAAATGAAATGTCTAAGACCTCAAAACACTCACTTCTATCCAATTCTACTTGATTGACAGTGAAAAAAGATGAAATTGGTGAAAAAGACAAATGTGTGCTCACTTTGGCATATCCCACGAGTTGAGTATCCTCTCAAACTCTCTGATTGCCTAAGACTCTTCTAGAAACAAATCAAATTGATTTAGAACAAGAGCAACACATTCTACTCTTCAATACCTATCCAACAAGCTATAGAACATCAAATTTGGATCATTCCTTGAGAAGTAACACTCATTAATGAGGGCTAATTTCACACGTGTGAGCTCTCTGTCCATACAGAGCTCCGCTGGATCATATCAGCCTTGAATTGGTCCACTTATGATCCACAGATAGCTTGTCAAAGCTTTGTACTCGGCCTCGGTTGAAGATAGAGATATAGTTTCTTGCTTTTTTGAAAGCCATGAAACCACACCTTCTCCTCTGAAAGTTGAATAGGCACTTGCTGATTTCCTATCCCTCTTGTCCCCTGCAAAATCTGAATCACTAAATGCATGAAGGTTAATCACATCTCCTCTATATAGAATCCCAAAATCCAATGTACCCGAGATGTATCTTAGAATCCTCTTAGCCTTTTTCTAATGGATATTCAATGGCTTTTGCATGGATTGGCTCAAACTACATACACTAAAGCTAAGATCTGGTCTAGTTATAGTGATCCACATTAAGGAGCCTATAAGTTGCCTAAACAAAGTGATGTCCATGAAGGATCTTTCATCATCTTCGTTTGGCACTTTTACATCTTGCTCCATTGGTGTGTCAGCACTTTTGCATACTTCCATCTTAAACTTCTTCAAAAGACTTTGAGCATAGTTTACTTGACTCTCTGAGTACCTCTATGCCTAAGATGAAGTGAAGACACCCTAGATCTACCATCTTGAACTTTAAGGATAGATCTATCTTGATTTTGTCAATACCATCAACACGATTTCCACTATTGATGATGTCATCTACATAAATGAGTAAAAGTACAATACCAACATCATAAAACTTAATGTAAAGAGTGGGATCATATTCACTTTGAACAAAAGAAAGTGAAATGAGATAGCAATGTAGTCTTGAATTCCAAGATCTCGAGGCTTGCTTCAAGCCATAGATGCTTCTTTGGAGATGGCATACTTTGTTCTCCATTCCATGCTTGATGAACCCTTGTGGCTGCTCCATATAGATATCCTCTTCCAAAAAGCCATTCAAGAAATCATTAGAGACATCCATTTGACATAGGATCCATCCAAAATGTGATGCAAGTGCAATGATTAGCCTTATTGTGACCATCTTGGCCACGGGTGCAAAAGTTTCCTCATAGTCTATCCCTCTCTCTTGAACATAACCTTTTGCAACTAATCTTGCTTTATGTTTGTTAACACTCCTATTTGCATTCAACTTAAGCTTGAAGACCCACTTGCTTCCTATTACATTCCTTTGAGGTCTCTCAACAAGCAACCAAGTTTCATTCTCAATCAAGGCATCATACTCATCCAACATAGCTTTATACCATTCTTTGGAGTTCAATGCATCTTTAACATTAGATGGTTCTTCAAAACTAGATAAAGCATAAGAAGTGGATGAGATACCCTCAACTTGCTGTCCTTTGCCTTAATATGTGAGCCTTTATGGCTCCACTTTTGCCCTTGAAGATCTCCCTAGTGTGATAGGTGGGTTTGGTGCTTGCTCCTCCATGAGCTCCTCCTCAAAACCAAGATCTTGCTCCTCGATCATCTTCTTCTTGATTGTTGGAGCACTTGAGCCTTCTTCAAGCATATGCATATGATGTTCATCAAAGATAACATCCCTTGAAACAACAAATTTGTTCAAGGATGGGAGATAGACTTTGTAGCCCTTGCTTGAGCTTGCATATCCAAGCTTGATCCCTCTTGTGGAAGATGGATTCTCCTTGGTTCTTGTTTCCAATGGCACATGCACATAACATATACACCCAAAAACTTTCAAGTGATTAAGATTGGGTTTCTTTCCATAAAACATCTCATAAGGAGTTTTGCCTTCTATTGCTTTGCAAGACACCCTATTCATCAAGTAGTTTGCACATACAAGAGACTCACCCCAAAAGGATTTGGGAAAACAAGAATCTAAAGCCTTAGAACATTCACATAATGTTCTATTCCTTCTTTCAACAACTCCATTTTGTTGAGGAGTGTAAGGACAAGAAGTCTCTTTCTTGATCCCTTCCTCCTCACAAAAGGCCTTGAACTCATTGGAGATGAATTCTCCACCATTGTCACTTCTAAGAATCTTGATGCTATGATTATGATGCTTTTCCACAAACAACTTGAACTTTACAAAAGTACTAAATACTTGAGACTTGAAGGAAAGTAAGAACACCCAACAATATCTTGAGTAGTCATCAATGAAGGTTAAAAACATGGATGAACCTCCATTAGATTTGGTGCTAGCAATGTGCACATCTGAGTGTATGAGTTCAAGAGGATGAGATGACTTTGTGATGGAGTTAGGAAACACGGATTGACTAATGCTCCTGCAGCATTTATGATGTTGAAGAAAAATGTGCTCAGGCCATCTATGGGCAAGTTTGTGGTTAAGTTTGTTGATGACATAATTGTTTATAGTTGTGGTGATGCCACGCATGCGAGTCACCTTAGAATTGGATTGTCAACTTTGAGGGAAAACATATTATCGGCTAATAATAAAAAGAGTGAATTATTTCAAAAATAAATAGCATATATGGATTTTTATGGGATAAAACCAAATCCTTAGAAAGTAGTTGTTCTTCTTGCTTGGCATGTTCTATAGACTTGACAACATTAAGAGGCTTTCTTGGATTAGTTGTGTTGTACCGTAGTGGTGTGAAAAATTATTCACATGTAGCTTCACAAACCTTGGCTTCCTTCCCAATAGACCTTGGTAGGCCTAAAGCATACTCCTCCTTGATCATAGCCTCCATGGAACTCGAGTTGACATGCCAAGTCTTTTGTGCCATAAAGTAAAGGTAGATATCTTGCTCTTCTCGGCCAACATGACAACATTAGTATCCACAAATGCATCCAACTTATAAAGTTTGCCAAGTCTAGTGCCCTTAGCCACTATCTTACCCTTCTTCTTGATGAAACATGCATTTGAAGCAAAGTCAACATTGAAACCACTGTCTACCATTTGGCCAACACTTAGTAGATTATTTGTTATTGTAGGAATGTACAAAACACCTTCTATGTTGATCTTTTTGGAAGATCCTAAGCAAAGGGGAATGCTACCAACTCCTTCAATCTTACAAGCTTCATCATTTGTTGTATAGATAGACTTTATAGGTCCATCATAAGATAAGAGAGAAGAGAAAAACTCCCTTTTACTAGTCATGTGTGAACTAGCACCCAAGTCAATCCACCAAGGATCTTCTCCTTTGAAGCTTGTTGAAGAAAATATGGACATCATGAGAGAGTCCTCATGTGAACTCTCCTCCTCCTCCTCTTTGCTCATGTTGGCTTGGCTTTGATCTTGCTTCATCTTGAAGCATTCCGAGGCATAATGCCCCATCTTGCTACAATAGTAGCACTTCACCTTCGATTTGTCCTTCTTGACTTTGGTGGTTGATGGAAATGCCTTTGAGGGTCCTTCTTGATCCTCAAGCTTTGTAGACTTCTTGAATGTTGATCCTTTTCCTTTGGACTTGCCTTTGCCTTTGGTGAAGAGATCTTGGTCATCTCCACCTTGGATAGAAAGTCTATCCATCATCTCTTGCATTTGGCTCCTTCTTGATTCCTCGGCCATGAGTGTGCCTTGGAGTTCTTCAAGTATGGGTAGCTTACCCATAATTGCATATCCCTGAGCCAAATTGTCAAATTCAAAGCCTAGTCCATTCAATATGAGTTAAACAAGCTCTTCATCCTTGATAGGATCACCTATGAAGGCTAGCTCTTTGTTCAATTCCTTTACTCTTAGGACAAAAGTATGTGCACTCTCTCCTTTCTTTTGATAGCTTCTATAGATTTGATTCTTCAAATCTAACATTCTAGTTTGGTTCTTGGATTCGTAGACCTTTTGCAAAGTCTCCCAAGCATCTTGATCCAAAGTGCAATCTCCTACCTCTCTTAAGAGTTCATTTGCAACATTCATTTTTATGCAATGTAGTGCAACATTGCACCTCTTGATGTATTTGGCTTTTTCTTGAGGATGAATAGGTTCACCCTCCTTACCATTTACAATTTCCATCAGATCTTGCATGATCATGATGGATTCCATTCTAACTTTCCATATGGAATAGTTAGTTTTGTTGAGCCTTTCATTAGTATCCAAAAGATATGCATTTATAGATGCCATCTAGTCTCCTAATCAAGGACTTGACACAAATGAAGGTTACTTCTATTGATTTGATTGAAGATCTACCTTATCCCACTTCTTAGGGACCTAAAAAATTCAGTAATATACTTCCTATAAAGATCTAAGAATGATCTCTGACAAAATCAAATCATAGAATACTAGAAACAATGCACTTGCTTGATTGAAGTAGACAATACTAGTAGAATTGCCCCTCTTTCTATAAAGAACATTAAAGCTTCCAAATGATCTGATCAAGAGTGAATTTCAGCAACCTAATATACTTCCAAAATCACATGTAAAAGATCTAAATGGAAATTAATAAGGATGCAACACAATCTACTATCCAATCACAAGCAAAAAATGATCAAAATTGATGAAAAATTGATCTAATTTGGTGCATAAGTCAAGCAATGGTTGGACTGAACCTAAAGCACTTTAGGAGGTGTCCACTACACCTTAGAACAGCCTTGAAGAGTCCCCAAAACTCTGAACTTCCCTCTCCTTGAATGCTAGAAAGCCTTCTCTATGAAATCACCTCCAAAACTCGCTTAGAAATCAATGCTTGGAGCAAGCAAAACTTGCTATCTTGGTAATGTGAATTGAATTCAACTTTGCCTCTGGTTTTAAACACCTAAACACTTGCAAATGAAGTCACACAACACCAATCTCCAATGTATTTGGCTCACTTTGAGTTCTAGAATCAATGCTAGATGCTAAGATCCAATCTACACAAGATTTAGATCAAAAATTGTAATCAAATTGAATGAAAACCAAGGCTTTAGCTCATTTAAGACTTTAGGCTCTGATACCATGTAAAAATTATAGCAAATAAGGATCCTAAAACACTTGAAATGATGAGAGAAACAATAGATTATGATTTCATAAGATTAGCACAAGTTGAACCATCAAAATCCATCAAAAATCTATGCTTGAACCTCACTAAATGGCCCAAATCCTTGAAGAAGGCTTCACACGTGTGAAAGTACGGCCTCCCACAGTCTGAGTACTGTACACCAAACCTACATTCAATCCTATAATCATTAGTAATCACAAGTACTCAAACAATTATGAACATAGAGAGCAATTGCACCATTATGAGAGAAAAATCATGAAATTGCTTGATTGATTTTGGTGAGATATCATCACCTATATATACAGGATCCATCACGGTTTTGGACAGGTATGAGTAGCCCTAAACCTATCCCTAATGCTAATTTTGGTGGATCTTTCATCCCTACCAAGTTAGGGTTGGAATCTTGGAGATCCCTCAACAATGCAAAAATCACCAAAAATAGCTCCTAGTTTTTCTCTCTTGTATCTAAGCATAATTTGGACTCATTCCAAAGGTTCTAACACTTAGGTCTACTTGAGAACATCCTTATGAATGGAATCCTATGCTATTTGGCACGTGTGACAAGCCACATCATGACCATCTAACTATTTACAAGTCATATGACCAAAACTAGTCAAGCTAGAATTGTGAATTCTTAACATGTGTGGCAAGCCAACCAGGCTTTGCCACGTAGGCCTGAGTGGACCTAAAGAGAAAAAGAGGTGGGGCTCAAAAGTTTCCATGTGGCAAGCCACGTAGGCCTACCATAGGCTTGTGTGGCTTGCCACATGGCCTACCATAGACTTGTGTAATAGGCCACTTAGGCTTGCTATCTACCAAGCATGTCATAGGCTGCCATGTGGCAAATTAGGCAAGCTTGGGGTTAGCCATGTGGCAATCCACGTAGGCCCATCATAGGTTGGCAAGCCAACCAGGCTCTGCCTACGTGGTCTGCTATCTGCTAAGCCTGTCGCACACTGCCACGTGGCGAGCCACATAGGTCTGCAACATGGCAAATCATACAGGCTTGAGATTTGCCATGTGGCAAGCATGTAGGCCTACCATAGGCTTGTATGACAAGCCAACTGGGCTCTGCCACGTAGGTTTGAGTGGACCTAGAGAGAGAGATATAGGTGGGCTCGAAAGTTGCCATGCAGGCCTACCATAGGCTGTCGAAAAGTAGTGTGCAGAAGATAGGTCTAGCTCGAAAAGAAACGAATAGAAATAATTCGTGTGTCTAGAAAGAAAACCTTTTGTGCATGGCGAAATAAACTATCTTCAACTTTCCAATGCATGACTACGCCTATCAATTTCAAACAAGACAATAGTGATAGAAATCATATTTGAACTTAAGTAACTAACTTTGAAATCAGTGATTACGTAGCCAAACAATTATGCATCAGACAAATAATTAGTCGCGAATTAGTCTCGAAGAAATATAGAAACGCATACATTCTGAGACGAAAGCTGAACGCAATGAAGGATAGTATTGATCAGTATGAAAATGTAACAGAAGTAAATGAGCACAATAAGTTGTTGATCGAAGCCGCGTACTCTATGCTATCTCTGAGTGGCTAAAATGGTAGTCTGAATTAAGCGCAATGCTGATAAGCAGTGGCGTAATATCAATCTCTAAAACAACTCTAAGAAGTGAGCTAGAATGCTCGGGAGTATTCAAGCTCGCACGCTTGAGAGAAAGAGCTAACTATTCAAATGTAAACGTTCTGTCTGCATACATGAACCAAAACTATTGCTTTGCATAAATGAGCTAAAATAGCCATAGGCGACACTGTCAGATTTTTTGCGAAAAAGACGAACAAGACAAAGGTGCCCTTAAATCTCATTTAGGATTGTTCCACACTTTGCTAGAGTCATTTCCTTAACATTTGAGACTATATGAAAAAAAGCGAAAAATGCGACACTCTGATTTTACACGAGTTTTTTGTCAGGCGAAAAATGCGGCACTATCGTAAACTCCGTGTAATTCTACAGACTGTGTAAAGACACTTGTAATTATGTAGACTATGTAAATACACGAGAAAATCCACAGAATTGGATAAACAATGGAAGAAGATTAAAACCGATTAGTTGATTGGTAAGAAAAAAAAGGAAAATAATCCAACACTCTCTTTTAATTTGAATCCTTGAATGCCTTGACCTTCAAACTTAGTTCTACACAAAATCTTTTGTGTGACTCCAAATTTAATGCTTTAGTAAAAACATTTGTTGTCATATCTTGCGTTACTACAGTATTACAATCTGACCTCTTCATTGAGAACTTTGCTTCTGACAAAATGATACTTTAGTTCAATGTGCTTACTCTTGAAATGAAATCTAGGGTTCACTGATAAAGCGATGGCGCTTTGATTATCAAAAAATAATGTCGTCGGAACATATCGATTCAAACCGATATTTGAGAGTAAATTGCTTTCTTTGTAGCTTGAGAGGCTACAGTATACGTCAGAGAAAGCCATACATTTTTTTATAATGATATTTGCATAAGAGGAGTGAGAGTTAATTTCATTCAACAAGAATGCAAAGATGTAGAACAATAGCAAATCTGTATAATAACATTGTAACACAACAATCAGATCACAATACAATTTCACTGATAAGCGTGTCATCCTATTTACAGACTCAAATCAATTGCTAAAGTTCAGAATATATATATCTCTCTATAATCAGTAACTCTAAGGAGTCAGCTACTAGAAGACCCGTTCTGGTCGTTTATAGGCCTCCAGTCCAACAAGCACCAATGCGTACAACGACAATACCTTGTCCTCAATTTGTAAGATTGACTGCTGAGGAAAGTCGTCAGGTTCAAGCATACCACGAATACCTGGATAGACAAAGTAGTCAAGCAAGCACGCCGTATCCACATTACGAATTAGGGATGTCTAAGAAAGTGGGATCAGTTGCGCCGACCTAAGAGAATCCACAACAAGATTTATCTTGGGATACTTTGATGGAATGCCTCGACTACCCAATTGTCAATGAACAAGGTTCTCTGGAATGGCCACTAGACTCTTATGGGTATTATTGAAAATTTGGCAAGTCCGAGTTCTTGTTGCTCACCATCATCAAATAAAGCCTCAGGTTTTTAGTAAGTGAATTCTATCCACGCTTTTCCTGAAGCATCCATGTTCCAACAATAAACGAACCGACAACAACGCTCCTCCATGACAAATGCAGGCATAGTGTCGAGGGACCAGCACTACTTTGGGTCGAGGACCCTATTGTGAGTATAACCTGTACAATAATAAATTAGTGGGTCCCACCACTAAACCTACTGTTGGCCAAGTCTTACCAAGTGGGCCCCACCACAGTACAGTAGAGCAATAAGTGCGAGGCACTAACTTCCTATGTGTATAAGCCCAGCCACCAATGAGCATGTTTATTAAATAGTTTAAGTTGTGTTCTAGTGACTTGGGCCCTAATTGCAAATAAAATAAGTTAAAGGCCAAAGGCTAAGTTACAAGGTTGAGTCAAAGTCAAATGGTGGTAGGTGGGGTGTGTTTCTTTGTACACTATTAGATCTTTTGTGTCATTTTGAAAGGATGGGATTGCAATCCTTGCCACTTCAAGTAGCCAATAGAATGAATGGGACAAGGGCCTCTCCAAGAATAAAAGGGCACCATCTGTACTCATTTGACATTCTCAATCTAAGGAGAAAACGCTATTGGTTTTTCTCTCTCTCTCTCTCTCTCTCTCTCTCTCTCTCTCTCTCTCTCTCTCTCTCTCTCTCTCTCTCTCTCTCGGTTAGGACCGAATAGCTTTGGGTAGGTGCTCGAGCCCCCAAAGCCTTTCCTAGCCAAGGCCTTCTCTCTATCCTCTCTCTTTCTCTCTCTCCTTCCTAGGTTGGGTGTAAATAGCTTTGGGTAGGTGTTCAAGCCCCCAAAGCCTCTCTCTCTCTCTCTCTCTCTCTCTCTCTCTCTCTCTCTCTCTCTCTCTCTCTCTCTCTCTCTCTCTCTCTCTCTCTCTCTCTCTCTCTCTCTCTCTCTCTCTCTCTCTCTCTCTCTCTCTCTCTCTCTCTCTCTCTTCATGCTATGCAAGTGTAGGCGAGGTTGCCGCTCCCAACGACGAACCTCTATACTATGAAGACGACACAACATTCATTAGATTTAGATTATTACTGAATAGTAATGTATCATCCACATAGACAGTGATGATAATGAAAAAATCCGATACAAACTTGAAGTAAACATTCGAGTCTGTTGAATTTGGAATAATACCATTCTCGATTAGAAATGCATTGATTTTCTAGAATCAGACTCTTGGTGATTGTTTCAGGTAGAGAGCCTTGTGGATTTTGCACACAAGGTGATGCTTACCCTTCAATTCATATCCCTCTAGCTGTGACATATAAATTTTCTCTTCAATAGTTCCATTGAGGAAAGCGGTTTGGACATCCCATTAGGGCCCTTTTTGGACTCAAAAAGGGCCTCTTCCTTGCCTAAACATGTTTGCTAATTAGGATTCATTAACTCATTAACTATCCTATGTGGCAGTTCACCCTGGGTTTATGATGGGTTAACTCAAATTTCAATAGGCTCTACTTAAACCTAGTGTAATATAGCAAGGACAACAGATTTTGATGTAGCCTAAAATTTGAAATCCAATATGAAGGCTTTATTTTTCAAAGCCTTCAAACACCGGCTTTTTTTTACTCAGAATGAGAAAAAGAGGGCCCAATAACCCTTTGGGCCCGCATTTTGAAAACCAAATTCAAAAAAAAAATTGAGGGAGGGGGGATGGAGTACAAACCCCCCCCCCCCCCCCCCCCCCCCCCCCTTGTCCTTTTTTTCCTCCTCGCGACGTGAACCGACCCTCTCCCACACTCCAGACCGTTGGGTCTGTTGGACGCCCAGATCCCGGGTGCGCATAGGTATGTCCCCCCTTCGTCCGGCCAACCGCCTTCCGTACTGTCCCGGGGTAGGGGGGATTTAGGTGGCAGATCATGGTCATAGCGCGCCTACCTTGGCCAGTGTCAAAACTTGAAAGGAGTTCCATGTTTTGACGCTGGCCAGGGTAGGCGCGCTATGAGCGCGATCTGCCACCTAAACCTCCCTCCCCTGGGACAGTTTCATGCCCAGCACGTCGCGAGGGGGGGCAAGGTACAAGCATGAAAAGGACCAAGGGGGGGAGGGGGGTTGATACCCCCTCCCTCAATTTTTTTTTCGAATTTGGTTTTCAAAATGGGGGCCCAAACGGTTATTGGGCCCCCTGTTTTTTCATTCTGAGTTAAAAAAAACTGGTGTTTGAAGGCTTTGAAAAATGAAGCTATATTTTCATTTAAAATTCAAATTTGAGACCTGTCATATCATCATTATTACGGGTTGAGGAAGTAGAGCTAGAGGAGGGTTAGAAGGTGGGTTAGAATTTGAAGATCTAATTTACACCATTGGATATGCCATGTCATATGGACCATTCCATCTCAGTTGTCACTCTCTTATTAGTACACATGTCATCATTAGCACTAATTATAATTAGTGAAGAGGCCCTTTTTTAGTCCAAAAAGGGCCCTAATGATTTGATGGACTTCAAGATCTGCTATAGCTACAAAGAAGAGTAGTAGTCGGATCAAAGCATGCTTGACAACTGGGCTGAAGGTCTCCGAATAATCCAAATCTGGAATCTGGGAATAGCCTTTGGGGACTAGTCTGGCCTTGTATCGATTTACCCTTCCTTCAGCATCATACTACACTTTGAATATCCATTTGCATGGAACCAGATTTTGATCTTTTTCAGCTTAGTTACAGTCCATGTTTGATTTTCTATCAAAGAATCGAATTATGTGTCCATTACAACTTTCCACTGATTCGCATCAAGAGTTGACATTGCCTCTGATACAGTGTTTGGGTCCTGCACAAAGTAGCAGGTTGGATCATCCATAAATCGGGATGGAGGCTGTCTGGATCAATTCGATCTTCTGGGCTGAACTTCAATCCTCTGATGTATTTGAATTTGTTGAGGTTCCTGAATCATTTTCTGAGTCAATGTCATTTTTCTAATATTTGATCCTAGAGTTGTTTTCAATAGATGGATCAAAAATTTCTTTGATACTTGGATCAGAAATTTCTCGAACTTCCTCTTTGTGGTTGATAAATTTATCTTCCACAAAAATGACATCTCTACTGGTGTATGCCTTTTGGGTGTCCAAATTGTAGACCTTGTATGCCTTGTGATCTGGGGAATAGCCAATGAAAATCGATTTTCTACTTGTGTCGGCCAGCTTCTTTCTTAGATCAGCAGAGATATGAGCATAAACTATGCATCCAAACACTCAAATACTTTTGAGTGATGGTTTAGATCTTGTCCATACCTCATAAGATGTTTTGTCGTTCAAGGCTTTTGTGGTGGATCGATTTTGTAGATAGGCGGCTGTAGTAACAACTTCTGCCCAAAATTTCTTTGGAAGAGAGGCATGGACCAGCATGCTCTTGGGACTTTTGATGAGTGTCCAATTCTTCCGTTCAGCTACACCATAGGACTAAGGTGAGTAGCTTGTTGATGTATTCCATTATCCTTACAGAACTCCTTAAATTTGGGTTTAGATAAATTCTCCCCCTCCATCTATGCATAGAGCTTTGATCTTCCTTTGGGTTTGATTTTTAGTAGACACCTTGAACTGTTTGAAGAGCTTAAAAACTTCAGATTTTCTCTTCAAAAAATAGGTGACAGTTCTTCGAGAGAAGTCATCAATGAAGGTTAGAAAATAGAAGTCTCCCCTTGTGGAAGCAGTCTACATCGGGCCACAAATGTCACTGGGTACAAGATCTAGAAAATCTTTAGAAGTAATAACTGTATCGAAAATTAATGGACTTCTAGCATGCTTGCTTTCACATGGAGAATTCAAATTGCTAATGGAAGGCAGATCTTGTACTAGATTCTGATTTGACATTTGGTGCATACTACTGAAATTGAGATGGCCTAATTTGAAATGTTAAAGCTTATCAGTTGATTCAGAAGTGGATGTGTGAAGAGCTTGACTATTTGAGAAATAACAGTGACTAAGCTTGTAAAAATAGCCACATCTTTTTCTGAGAACTATAACTTTTCGAGATTTTCAAGAATTGTGCATCCTTCTGTATCAAATTCGACCCTCCAACCCGAATCAGTGATTTTGCTAACTAAGAGCAGATCTTTGGTCAGATTTGAAACGTTGAGAACATTGGACAACAAGTTGACTTTACCTTTCAAAAATTTGACCCTGACTGTTCCTACGCTCTACGCTCTGATGGAGGGGGACTATTTATCTCCATGAAGTTCAAAGATTTCTAGAAGTCCAATTAAATACACCTACAACAATATTCAACTAGCAGCTCACCTCAGTCCAATGGTGTAGCTAAATGGAAGACTCAGTCACTCATTGAAAGTGCAAGGAGTATGCTAGCCCATGCATCTCGAAGTTCTGAGCAAAAGCTGTTACTATAGTAGCCTATCTTCAAAATCGATCCATTTTAGAGGCCCTGAATGGCAAGACACCCCATGAGGTGTGGACAAGATCGAAGCCATCACTCACAAATATCAGAGTGTTTGGATGTATTGCTTTCAATTCGATCTCCGTAATCTGACCCAAGGGTCTGATAATAGAAGGATTGATTTTTATTGGCTATTCCTCATACCATTAGACATACAAGCTCTACAACGTGGACACTCAGAAATCATTCACCAGTAGACATGTCCAACATAGGTCTGCCACATGGCAAATCATGCAGGCTTGAGGTTTGCCATGTGGCAAGCATGTAGGCCTACCATAGGCTTGTTTGACAAGCCAACCGGGCTCTGCCACGTAGCTTTGAGTGGACCTAGAGAGAGAGATATAGGTGGGCTCGAAAGTTGCCATGCAGGCCTACCATAGGCTGTCGGAAAGTGTGTGCAGAAGATAGGTCTAGCTCAAAAAGAAACGAATAGAAATAATTCGTGTGTCTAGGAAAAAAAACCTTTTGTTCATGGCGGAATAAACTATCTTCAACTTTCCAATGCATGACTACGCTTATCAATTTCAAACAAGACAATAGTGATAGAAATCACGCTTGAACTTATAGTAACTAACTTTAAGATCAGTGATTACGTAGCCAAACAATTACGCATCAGACAAATAATTAGTCGCGAATTGATCGTGAATTAGTCGCAAAGAAATATGTGGGTCGCATACATTCTGAGACAAAAGCTGAACGCATTGAAGGATAGTATTGATCAGTATAAAAATGTAACAGAAGTATGCGCAATGCTGATAAGTAGTGGCATAATAGCAATCTCTAAAACAACTCTAAAAAGTGAGCTAGAATGCTCAGGAGTGTTCAAGCTCGCAGGCTTGAGAGAGAGAGAGAGAGAGAGAGAGAGAGAGAGAGAGAGAGAGAGAGAGAGAGAGAGAGAGAGAGAGAGAGAGAGAGAGAGAGAGAGAGAGAGAGAGCTTATTATTCAAATGCTTCTGATTATTTTGATTTTCAATGAATTTCAGACGATTTCAGATAATTCAACTGTATGAATATGAACAATTATTTATACTTAAGAAATTAGGTCGTCAAATATGATTGCCAGTCGGCTAGTGATCAGTTGGCATCCATCCGGTCCTTATCATTGATTGTTGATAAGCGGTGAAATTGGTTGTAAACGTTCTGTCTGCATAAATGAACCAAAACTATTGCTTTGCAGAATTGAACTAAAACAGCCACAGGTGACACTGTCGGATTTTTCGCGAAAAAGACAAAGGTGCTCTTAAATCTCATTTAGGATTGTTCCACACTTTGCTAGAGTCATTTCCTTAAATTTGAGGCTGTTTGAAAAAAGCGAAAAATGCGACACTGTGATTCTACACGAGCTTTTTATCAGGCGAAAAATGTGATACTGTCGTAAACTTCGTGTAATTCTACAGACTGTGTAAAGACACTTGTAATTCTGTAGACTATGTAAATACACGGGAAAATCCACAAAATTGGATAAACAATGGATGAAGATTAAAACTGATTAGTTGATTGGTAAGAAAAGGAGAATAATCCAACACTCCCCCTTAATCTGAATCCTTGAATGCCTTGACCTTCAAACTTAGTTCTACACAAAATCTTTTGTGTGACTCCAAACTTAATGCTTTAGTAAAAATATCTGCTGTCATATCCTGCGTTCTACAGTACTACAATCTGACCTCTTCATTGAGAACTTTGCTTTTGACAAAATGATACTTCAGTTCAATGTGCTTACTCCTGGAATGAAATCTAGGGTTGGCTCATAAAGCAATGGCGCTTTGATTATCACAAAATAATGTCGTCAGAGCATATCAATTCAGACCGATATTTGAGAGTAAATTGCTTTCTTTGTAGCTTGGGAGGCTGCAATATACGTCAGAGAAAGCCATACATTTTCTAAAATGATATTTGCGTAAGAGGAGTGAGAGTTAATTTCATTCAACAAGAATGCAAAGATGTAGAACAGTAGCAAATCTGTATCATAAGGTTGTAACACAACAATCAGATCACAATACAATTTCACCAATAAGCACGTGATCCTATTTACAGACTCAAATCAATTGCTAAAGTTCTGAATATATATCTATCTCTATAATCAGTAACTCTAAGGAGTCAGCTACTAGAAGACCCGTTCTGGTCGTTTGATCTCTACTGGAGTATCCACATGCTTCTCCGCATGCATCTCTTCTTCAATCGCTCATTTACTTATATAGCCGCTGAAAGTCTTGTATTATTCTATCTTTGCATTTCAAGATCACTTATTAACTGACTAATTAAAACACTTATTATTGGAGCGTGAAGATGTAGATAGTTTGCACTTGGGATCTCTTGTAAATCTACAGACGGTTGTCACAATACTCTTTGAAGGCAATTGTTGCCTATGTGGAATCCCGTTTTTGCGCCTGTGTGGAATTCCGTGTATTTTTTGCTTTTGTCGCATGTCAGAAATTGCATGCAAAAATGCAGTGTCGTATTTTTTCATAATTGTCGCTTGTCAAAAATTGCATGTCAAAATGCAGTGTCGCATTTTTCATAATTGTTGCCTGTCAAAAATTGCATGTAAAAATGCAGTGTCGTATTTTTTTTCATTTGTCGCATTTTATGTGAAGCAGTGACACATTTCTGGAAGTGCCTGAAATGGCCTAAAAACTGAGTTAACACAAGTGTCGCAAACACTTAGTTGCTCAGAATGGCCCAAAGGTGGAAAGGCGACAATGTCGGGTGTCAGGTTTTTCATCTGTGGAAATTCCTGAGTAAAAATGTAGATTGTAGCGACAATCAGTTCAAATATGCAGGCTATTGAAAAACAGTTCATTTTCTGCAGGTTTCATTTGAGAGAGCAAAATTGAGAGAAGGAAGGAGGGCAATTAAGAAGAGTAGGAGTAAGATTAAACTCCAACATGTTGTGCACAATGCGGAGTCAATCATCCATGCGAGATTGCCCGATGAGAAATTCATAATTATCTAGAAGGCATTTGGCTTATGTAAACCGACATGCACCTGGATCAACCCACCTAACAATAAAATGCACTATAAATGGAAAATCCTGGTGCCATCGGGTTATGAAATGAGTAAGGAAGAAAACAATCTGACAAAAGTCCCCAAGTATGTAGACATATCCATAAGCAGACAAGCAAAACCATTACAGAAAACAGAGCTGGTAGAGTCTATCAAGCCAATGATGGCTGAGGAAGTCAAGAAATTGGCAACCAAGGTATTTCGGCAGGTTCTATCAAGACTCTTGGTGCACTCAATGCCCATATTAGTGATGAATCACAACGTTAGCCTGTGTCAATGGAGCGACGAGAACGCAGTTCATTACAAGATCCAAGGGAAAGTGCAGTCATGTAGCCTTCAAATGGGAAGTGCACTGGCAAAGGGAAGACTAAGACGGTGGACGATTGCCCTTCAACAAGCAAGATTTGACTGTTCCACAAAACAACAAACCACTCAACCAATGCCAAATCCAGTTATATCCATTCTTCAAAGGCCAAATCCAGGGAATCCAAGCCCAAATAGGCCTCCAGTCCAACAAGTACCAACGCGTACAACGACAATACCTTGTCCTCAATTTGTAAAATTGATTGTTGAGGAAAGTCGTCAGGTTCAAGCATACCACGAATACCTGGATAGACAAAGTAGTCAAGCAAGCATGCCGTATCCACATTATGAATTAGGGATGTCTAAGAAAGTGGGATCAGTTGCGCCAACCTAAGAGAATCCACAACAAGATTTATCTTGGGATACTTTGATGGAATGCCTCGACTACCCAATTGTCAATGAACAAGGTTCTCTGGAATGGCCACTAGACTCTTATGGGTATTATTGAAAATCTGGCAAGTCCGAGTTCTTGTTGCTCACCATCATCAAATAAAGCCTCAGGTTTTTAGTAAGTGAATTTTATCCACGCTTTTTCTGAAGCATCCATGTTCCAACAATAAACGAACCGACAACAACGCTCCTCCATGACAAATGCAGGCATAGTGTCGAGGGACCAACACTACTTTGGGCCGAGGACCCTATTGTGGGTATAACCTGTACAATAATAAATTAGTGGGTCCCACCACTAAACCTACTGTTGGCCAAGTCTTACCAAGTGGGCCCCCACCACAGTACAGTAGAGCAATAAGTGCGAGGCACTAGCTCCTATGTGTATAAGCCCAGCCACCAATGAGCATGTTTATTAAATAGTTTAAGTTGTGTTCTAGTGACTTGGGCCCTAATTGCAAATAAAATAAGTTAAAGGCCAAAGGCTAAGTTACAAGGTTGAGTCAAAGTCAAATGGTGGTAGGTGGGGTGTGTTTCTTTGTACACTATTAGATCTTTTGTGTCATTTGAAAGGATAGGATTGCCATCCTTGCCACTTCAAGTAGCCAAAAGAATGAATGGGACAAGGGCGTCTCCAAGAATAAAAGGGCACCATCTGTACTCATTTGACATTCTCAATCTAAGGAGAAAACGCTATTGGTTTCTCTCTCTCTCTCTCTCTCTCTCTCTCTCTCTCTCTCTCTCTCTCTCTCTCTCTCTCTCTCTCTCTCTCTCTCTCTCTCTCTCTCTCTCTCTCTCTCTCTCTCTCTCTCTCTCTCTCTCTCTCTCTCTCTCTCTCTCTCTCTCTCTCTCTCTCTCTCTCTCTCTCTCTCTCTCTCTCTCTCTCTCTCACACACACACACACACACACAAGGTGATGCTTACCCTTCAATTCGTATCCCTCTAGCTGTGACATGTAAATTTCCTCTTCGATAGTTCCATTGAGGAAAGCGGTTTGGACATCCATTTGATGGACTTCAAGATCTGCTATAGCTGCAAAGGAGAGCAATAGTCGGATCAAAGCATGCTTGACAACTGGGCTGAAGGTCTCCGAATAATCCAGATCTGAAATCTGGGAATAGCCTTTCGGGACTAGTCTGGCCTTGTATCAATTTACCCTTCCTTCAGCATCATACTACATGGAACCAGATTTTGATCTTTTTCAGCTTAGTTACAGTCCATGTTTGATTTTCTATCAAAGAATCGAATTATGTGTCCATTACAACTTTCCACTAATTAGCATCAAGGGTTGGCATTGCCTCTGATACAATGTTTGGGTCCTGCACAAAGTAGCAGGTTGGATCATCCATAAATCAGGATGGAGGCTATCTGGATCAATTCGATCTTCTGGGCTGAAATTCAATCCTCTGATGTGTTTGGATTTGTTGAGGTTCTTGATTCATTTTCTGAGTCAATATCATTTTTCTAATATTTGATCCTAGAGTTGTTTTCAATAGATGGATCAAAAATTTCTTTGATACTTGGATCGGAAATTTCTTGAACTTCCCCTTTGTGGTTGATAAATTTATCTTCCACCAAAATGACATCTCTACTGGTGTATGCCTTCTGGGTGTCCCGATTGTAGACCTTGTATGCCTTGTGATCTGGGGAATAGCCAATGAAAATCGATTTTTCTACTTGTGTCATCCAACTTTTTTAGATCAGCAGAGATCTGAGCATAAGCTATGCATCCAAACACTCAAATACTTTTGAGTGATGGTTTCGATCTTGTCCATACCTCATAAGATGTTTTGTCGTTCAAGGCTTTTGTGGTGGATCGATTTTGTAGATAGGCGGCTGTAGTAACAGCTTCTGCCCAAAATTTCCTTGGAAGAGAGGCATGGGCCAGCATGCTCTTGGGACTTTCGATGAGTGTCCGATTCTTCCGTTCAACTACACCATAGGACTGAGGTGAGTAGCTTGTTGATGTATTACATTATCCTTACAGAACTCCTTAAATTTGGTGTAGATAAATTCTCCCCCTCCATCTATGCATAGAGCTTTGATCTTCCTCTGGGTTTGATTTTCAGTAGACACCTAAAACTGTTTGAAGAACTTAAAAACTTCAAATTTGTTATTCAAAAAATAGGTGACAGTTCTTCGAGAGAAGTCATTAATGAAGGTTAGGAATAGAAGTCTCCCCTTTTGGAAGCAGTCTGCATCGGGCCAGAAATGTCACTGTGTACAAGATCTAGAAAATCTTTAGAAGTATGAACTATATCGAAAATTAATGGACTTCTAGCATGCTTGCTTTCACATGGAGAATTCAACTTGCTAATGGAAGACAGATCTTGTACTAGATTCTGATTTGACATTTGATGCATACTACTGAAATTGAGATGGCCTAATTTGAATTGCCAAAGCATATCAGTTGATTCAGAAGTGGATGTGTGAAGAGCTTGACTATTTGAGGAATAACAGTGACTAAGCTTGTAAAGATAGCCGCATTTTTTTCTGAGAACTAGAACTTTTCGAGATTTGTCAAGAATTGTGCATCCTTCTGTACCCGAATCAGTGATTTTGCTAATTGAGAGCAGATCTTTGGTCAGATTTGGAATGTTGAGAACGTTGGACAACAAGTTGACTTTACCTTTCTGGAAGTTGACCCTGACTGTTCCTTCACCCTT
>MU834503.1:0-46536 GCA_029204225.1 Diphasiastrum complanatum | reverse complement strand
CTTGACGTGGAGCACAAGACTCAAAAAATCACCGAGGTTGAAAACTATTCACCCCAGCTCAAGTTTGCAGCATGCCGCAACTTGTTCTAGGGTGACATGTTAAGTTATTTCTCACCTACTCACCCCTTGTTGACATCTCATTTTTACCATGGTGAATGGGCTACCTAAGAAAGGTTTTGTAAAGAGACTAGAATTTGAGCTAGGGTTTCCATTGAGAAAACTAGCACTCGTATCTAACTCAACTAGGGTGGGAGAATAATATTGAAGGACAAGGTAAGAGACCTAGAATTTGAGCTTGGTTTTCATTGCGAGAACTAATGCTCTTATCTAACTCGACTAGGGTGGGGAATATATTAAAGACCTAGGTAAAGGAATATGTTTTTGAGCGTTGTCATTGCAATAACCCTAGCGCTATTATGTAATAGGGGTGGACCTTGCCCCACTTTGAAGGAATGCCTTTTTCTTTTAGGGCCACGCCGTTAGCTTGAGACTCAAGATAGCGATCTGAAATTTCAATATAGTCGACCGAAAATGTGTAAAGATCTCTATGCCACTTGCCAAGTATCCGACGGTTGATAATTAAATATCAATATAATCGAATCTGAACGTTATCTTGAAAATCCAACGGTGGAAAGCTGAATCCTTATCTACCATCCATACCCATACCATGGACACATGGTGTCGCGAATACCCTGAGTCGCCGCGACCCTCCAGATGAGTCGCCGCAGCGATGACCGTCCGATTGGAGAGGCGTGATTGTTATCCGTTAAATGGGTGTCGCTGCCCCTGCTCGTGCTGTCCTCGCCCTCGTGGGCCCCGATCCTTCCTCATAGGCCCTTTCTACTTTTTGTTCTTCCTGGACTGGATTACCCCTTTTTTTCTTCGTTCGTTCGTTCGTTCGAGAAAAGAGGGAGACGCCAAAAGAAAAGAAAAGGAACACGGGGAGCTATGGATGATGATCTTCTGACAGAGGATTGATCCTTTCTTTTTTTCTTTATTGTCACATCCAAGTCACACTTGATCGGGTTTGTTTTCTCGTCATTCCCCCCGTGTTTTTCTGCTTGGTTAGATTTAATTTTGGCTTGACTTCTTTGTTGCCTTTTTCCGCCCCCCCCTCAAACTGTCAAAAAATGTATCTGGTTTGTTAGCATGTTTCTGTCAAAGCTTTTTGTTCTTCCTCTGTCGGTGTTCGTGTGCTTTTGTGTTTCCCTGTTGGAATGTTCTACAGATTCGATCCGTAATGGTAGTTGATTGAGATTATGCACTTTTTTGAGATTTCCTGTGCTTATTCTCCGTATCTTTAGTTCTCTGTTTTTTTAGAGTATCTTTTCATTGATATCCTGCTTACTGGAGCTCTTTACGAACGTCCATATCATTTTCCTTCTCTTAATATCTCCATAGTGTTCATCTACATCTCAGTTTGCAGATTTGTGATTTCAGATTACAGTTTCTTTGATATTGTTTTCACTGGAGCTCTCTTATCTGCATATTGTTCATCAACATCTCGCTTTGAATATTTGCCATGACTTCTGGATCATTTCGATTTAAGTTGCTTGCTCGACGCTTTCCTTCGCTGTATCATGTTGCGGCCACGCTCTGGCTGTGGCCTCTTTCTACTTTCTTTTGGAAAGTCTTGGATCCTCGCCTATTCTGTTTCGGCCCTTTCTTACTCGAGTTCTGAAGTCATATGCTCTTTTGTGAGTTAAGATCTTTAGCACTAGCTTGTCGAATATTATCTATGGATAGCCTCCCGTTTTTGTCTTAATAGATTCACATCCCATATAGAAGATTCATTCATGCCTTCGATGCCTTCAATTGGCGATTATCTGATGTCTTCGCTCAATAGCATTAAATGTCTCACCTTCTTCCTTCACTTTGTCCTTTAAGCCTGTAGTAATCTCCGCCATTTTGTACGAGTTGCCTCTTTCTCGTTGAAAGTTCTACTGGTTATGGTAGTATATCAAAGTAACGTTTTGTGTGACATTATATCGAAGTAACAGGGCATTGTACGGCTGTCTTCTGTAAGTATTCTGCGTGGAAGCGTTACATTCATGGAGAAGAGCTGTGAAGGAAGAAAAGGACTAGCAGGTGGCGCATCTGGCCATCGGCCGTCTACGAACTGGATACAAAGATTTCTCAGGTTAGACAACCGTTTGTTTCCTCTCCAATTATTGCCCATGATTCTATATTAGAATGCTACCCGGAAGTCAAATATTTGGTTATAAAACGAACAGATGGTGTGCCTTCTGTTTCTGGATAGACAAGGGAGAACCATATACCGACCAGGCTAGTGAACCGCAGCCCGCAATCTTTTGATGGTCTGTGTCTGTGTCCTACCTGAAGATCAGACATAATCTGATGAGACTTGGCCATTCTTGTCAGATATGAAAACTAAAGATACAACCGTTTGTTATAGATAGATATTAATCTTATCTTATGTGCTTCAGTCAGCAAAAATAATCTATTGCATTTGTCGATTGTTTGGATTGAACTTTTTCTGTTACAATATAATGGCTGACTATCACTTTACGAGTTTTGGAAGTGCTCAATCCAATGCATATGCTGCAGCTGGTGGTGATGATGAGGAGTTAATGGAAGACGACCATAGTGCAAGAAGGGTGAAGGTACCCGCTAGCGTTGTATCGGTCCAAGGGTCGATGAAAGCCGGCAAGTCTTCCAGTTCACGCATCAAGCGTAAGCGGAATGGTTTTGACGAGGCACAGATCCGAACTCGTGGTAGGTTTTCTGATGACATGGATGAGAAAACTGAAAGTATTGAAGCTGCTTGCGCTTCAGATGATGATGATGATGACGACTTGCCACCACCTGCAATTCCTCAAAGAACTGTAAATTCTGGGCCTCAAGGAAAGGTCAGTGTGAGATCAATTTATTTGAAACGTGCCCTTTCTGCTGCTTTTTACTTGAATTCTGTGTAGTAATTTCCTTGCCTGTTCATGAGGACATGGATCCTGATGCATAAAACATTATCAGTTTCGTGAAGATGGAGCGCTTGTGGATCTCTTTACAGTTCCTCGTAAAGCACGAACAGGTTTTTTTGCACTATTTTCTCGTCTACTTTTCTCTTTGCAACAAAACAAGATTCATCGCTAGAATGGCTTCATTAGTGTATTGCATGGCATTTCTAGATGGTGGATTTGATATCTGTTCAAAAACATTAAACTTACAGGATGCGTTGTAAAACCAGCAATAATGAAGAGTCCCAAGAATCTCCTCTACGTGTGGCTGAGAGTAGTGCGGGACGCAACTGCTCAACTGCTCACTCTCCAGCACCTCCCCTCTTTTCGTCAAAGATGTCTTCAAAACATGGGAAAAAACTGGTGAGGTTTCAAAGAGAATGTTTGTCATTTTTTAGAGTCTGTTTTCCATCGGCATTGCTGATTCTTTTGTTACCTTTTTGCTTGTTGGCATATTTTGAACACATTTGCTGATTTATGCAGAAACTCAATGTATCGAAGCTTCGGTCTGAAAAAGTTTTAAAGGTACGTCCTCTATAGTATCCTGTTGAGAGACTTGTAGTACCTGTGCGGCTTGATGTTTCAGAGAGTTCTCAGGGTATTTCTAGCATCATGAGCATATGATGTCGAATGTGGTAGGTGTTTAAGATGGAAATGCTGGCAATGTTGGATGATATTGCTGCTAACGCTGGATGTTCAGCACTTTGCAGGTATGTAACTTTCCAGTTATATCAGAGCAGGAGGTGGAGGCGGCAGAAGCCTTATCTGATCTTTCAAGGATGTTCGCGAATCCTATCAATTCTAAGGCAGTATTGGACATAAAACTTGAGTTCAAACCTGCCTTTGCTGCAGGGGATATCAACTGCACTAACTGCTAGTGCAAGTTGCTCCCTCAGAGCTCCTGCCTCTGTCAGTTCGCCTGATCTATCTTATCCTAGTGCTGGTGCAACCATTTCTGCCCTAGCGCCTCTATCGGGAGCAGCATCATCACTTGCAGAGGGTATATGCTATAAGATTCAAATTTCACAGTTTCGTCCTATGCTTTGGATATCACTATTAATTAATTCAGCAAAACCTACTCTTCATATCTAAATAATAATTTATTCATCGTTTGTGTTTTGCAATTGCAGCTCCCAAGAGAAAACGACCTTATGTCAGACTTCAAGCAGACGTAGGTGACTCAGCTGTTGAGGGTCGCTTAAATAAAACAGCTACATTTGGTGCATCTAAAGTGGAACCTGATCAAGCTGGACAAGTTCGCAGCACAATTCAGAGTTGTCTGGAGCTTGACAGGGCTCTGGCTGTGCCGAATGAAGCTGTAACTGCATCAAGCCCCAATGCACGTGCTTCATCATCTATGATCAGTTTTCCCAGCAATCTAGAGTCTGCTTTACCTGCAACAGTACCCCAGCAAAATGCTTCGGATAAAGTTTCATTTGAGTCTAATATCAGGGATGATGAAACGGACATAGGCACCTCCTGTTCAACTGAGAAGGATTTGAAGTTTACCTTACTCCCAGACAAGGACAACTCTGCTAGCCTGGCTGCCCCAGCTTCTCTGGTGAAAGAAGTGGATGTCTCCAAGAGCAGCTTATGTGCAGATGCCTCACTTTCTGAACACAACCTTTCTAGAAGGTACGTGACAGTAGTCTTCTGAACTGGCTGCTGGTTTTTAACTATTTCCCGTTTTTTTCCCCATCATTATGTGTATGTGCCGCTGAACACTTGGATTTCTTTAACCGTTGCAGCTCGCTTCCCTCTCCAGCCAAGTTGGGAATGACTTGATGGTAAGCACGTGACACTTTTCCTGGAAGACTAGAAGTTACTTCAAATTTTATTGGCTTATTATTCTTGGTGCTTGCTGGTCGTTCTATATACCAGTTTTCGATCTATCTTATCGACCCATATGTATTGCAGGCATTTCCTCTAGAAGGCAATGAGAGGAGTAGTGAACATTCAGGGGCCGTAGTTGGAGATGTACAAGAAACAGGAATGTAAGCACTCTTTCAGAATTCTAGCATATATATAAAGCTTACTTTGCAACTGGTGAGGGCGGCATAATATCAATTTCAACATGAATATGAGGGCACAAGGAATATTATTTAACAATATCAGAGGTCATTTCAGTTTCACGTCTCAAACCTCTTGTGACAACTTACTCATTTTTTTAAAGTTTAACTATAGGTGAAAGGAATTGTGCTTTCATTTTCTGGAAGCTTGCTTGCTAGGTTTAGCTGAGCAAACAGTTGATTTCTGCAGAGTTTACGTTTGGAGAAACAAACAGTGGCTATTGTTGAGAGGCGCAATGACAAAGGGGAGAAGGCGAATTCCAGAGGACAGGTTGGTGAAGCCATTTTGGAGCAGAATATTTTAAAGCAAAAACATAAAGAAGAACAAAAAGGAAGAGAATTGATAGAATCAAGCAACCAACATCCTCCGAAGGATGACAGACATGTAAAGACTAAAGTCAGGGCTGAAAAAGCTGAAAGATCTGGTAAGCATTTTGTAGCACTGGAAGAAGTAGAGGCTTTTGCTTTGAGAAAGAGCTTATTTTCTTTATGAATAGGATGTACATGGGCCTGAGTTCATTTTGCTTTGGGTAGGCACATCCCATCAATCTTCTGCTGGTGTCTCCACTAGTCTTTTGGATAGAGGGTCGAGAGACCCTCCACCCCTCTCAGTTTCAAGGAACATTCCTCGATGGTCTGGAGTTTTACCAACTCTAGGGTAAGTACGATGCTGGAAAGTTACCATTCCATATCTTCTGCATCATGCATGTCCTTTTTCCAGCTTGAAAGGTTTCTAGCTTACTGCTAAATTGTGCTGGGAAATTCAAGGATGGTGGGCCATGCAAACTAAATCCGCATTTCTTTCATAAGGTACTATGGACCAGCTGCCGCAGCTGCTGCTGCAGCTGCAGTTTGGCCTGGAGTTGCATCACTTGCTAAAGCACCTGTGGATGGTAATAACTCCAACTTTCAGGTATATGTGCCTAAATAACACAAAGTTGACTCGTTGGATACACCATCTCTATTTTCTGCAAGGATATTCTTTCTAAAGTTTCTATAAATCTTGAGGAAACCCATGGCCTTTTTTGATTTAAATTCCTGGTAATGTTGTAAACTTTGGTCAGATTTACGACTGCACGCAATGTTGTTGATCCTACAGAAAGGAATTTGGTGTGATCTTTTCTTATAGAATTTCTTGCATCACTTTTTTACACTTTGTATATCATATGGGATAATTTGTTCCTACTAGAGTGTATTCTACGTGTAAGATCTCTATGCAGTGAATGTGCTAGTTTGATTCCAATTTGCCATAACTAATTCTAGATGATGTATGATGATGATGTTATTGTTCTACTTGTAGAACAAGAAACTGCGTGTCGCTAGTAGCTAACTTGAAGAATGCAGTCCTTCATCATCTATGTCGCTAAGGAGGAGAGCACGTACAAAGCGTGAGGAAATTAAGATGGTACTGTATGATGAATGGCACTCGGGATGTTAACATGCCTTGATCCACTGTGCTAATAGTGAATCTTCTTGTGCACGGGAGGCATCATGTGTTTTTAACAAGCTATTGCACTTGAGGGCCACTGACTATTTTTTCGAGTCCATGAAAGCCTGCTCTCAACATACGCACTGATGCTATTGTCACTTCATCTAAGGAGGATAACGATCAGCAAGAAGTTTCTTGAGTGGGAGGAAAAGCGACTCGAAACTAGGCCCTTCAAAATAGTGTATAAGTACAACTTTGCCATGCTTTGGCTGGTGTATAATCATGATCTGGTATATATACCTAAATCCAAGATTGCAAGCTTATGCCGGATGCCAAAAAGAGGTTCAGTAGATAGGCTTTTTGTAGAAATGACATTGCTTAGGTGAGTTCAACCTTCAACCTTGCAATAGTGAACAAAAAGTCAGCTATTTCTTGTGATCATGCTTGAATCCTTTAATTATTTGACATTCAAGATTCAACAGGTAAGTTCAAGCCTCAACCTTACAATAGTGAACAAAAAGTCAAACCTACTTCTTGTGGTCATGCTTGAATCCTTCAATTTGACATTCAAAATTCAACAGCAGAACTGTGTGTGTTAACCAAAAAACACAGTTCCGTGAAAGAAGGGCTAGGATATGATTTGTCAATGGGAGATAGGCTGCGTAGGTACTCATATAGTATAACTTACTGGTGGCAGATAAATGAAGGTTTTTGCTTTTGGAGCAAGAGAGGAAGGTTGAGTGCAGCTTGCTGCCATCTACAAAGAATGGTTCAACAAACCTGTTTTGGAGGTTTCAAACGAGCTGAAGCAGTTTTTCATCCATTCACAATCATCAACGAATATTGCAATATTCATGCAATACAGGGAGAGGGGAGCTTTGAGAGATTTTGGAAAGCATTTGATTGTGCATGATAAAAATGTGAAGTAACTACATTTTACAAAAGTGACAATTTACCCAAAAACGTACGAACATGACGGTGTAGAGAGTAACAGTACAGAGAAGGTATGGGAGGTAGCAGCCGACTAAAAAGAGGTCAGACTTTAAAGAGATGAAAAATTCGTCTGTCGCGGTCTCAAGTGTAATTTGGACTACAAATAAAATACAGGAGCTTTTCTGAACATATTGTTTTGGCTCTTGAGATGTAGCATATGCTCTAAATGTAATTGGGTGCCAGAGAATGTGGCAGGTATGTACAACCGTTTTTGAGAAATGTCACATAGGATCAAAGGCATGATGCTGTTGTTTACCGAGGTTGACCAATCTTTTATTGCCTTTATAGTGGTGGTTATGTTTAGGGTATGTTGAGTATTTTGTTTTGTTTTGTCAAAACTGCCACTAAAACTTATAGATATGTCAAAACTGCCACTAAAATTTATAGATATGTTCATACTGTTCGTCTTCAAAGGCCTTTCTTTCTACCACACCACCAAACCGTGATTTATTGAATAGATAAATAGCCGCCGCCTGGCAGAGGCTAGGGTCTCTTCGCTAGCCAAAATAAAAGGAATACCTTAGAAGAAAGAAACAAGCTTATTTCTCCTCCGTAGCTCATTTTTTTCTTGCGAAGTGTTTGTAATGCAAGCATTCTTAGCTCAGTTGGATAGAGCAACAACCTTCCAAGTTGAAGATCACAGGTTCGAGTCCTGTAGGATGCATAAAGTGCACATTGGATAATATACCTCAATACTAGATCAACAGCCTATCTATGCAGATATCTGTCTCTGATTGCATCATGAATCAAAGAATTTTCTCTCAGAATATTTTCTCAGGATGTGAAACAGTTATGAATTCAGCTGTATGATTATGCACATTGCTCAATGTGCCTTATTACAGATTAAGTTAAACAGCTTGGAAAATTCACTAAGGTTACCAAATTATCATGAGTAACATAATTTCAGTTTATCACTGAATTAATACCCCTTTCTTGCTAAATTCTTGTATAATGATCGTCAGTTTGTGATGCGTCCTTGCTATTTTACAGTTCAAGTTTGCTTGAATTGAAGACTTCATATTTTCATTCTATTCCAGCAAAAGCTTTTCATACCATCCATCCATTTAAGGGTTCAAGATATAGTATTTGCTGTTTTTGTTGTTTTTTCCTTATTGAAATCTGGAGGATCCCACTGAAGTTTTTGGAGGGTAACTTGTAATAATAACCTGACTAGGTGTAGATATTGCAATGCTTTGAGTAGCTGTTGTATTTTTAGTACACTTTGTAACAACTGAAAAATTTCAAAAAACGTTTTGCAAAGTCCTGACATCAGCCTTGTTTATACTGCAGTTGCCATGTTATGCGACTCCCCCACGGCAATCATGGAAGCGCTGTGCCTCTCATATATATATTGCTCATTTTATCAGTATACAACAGCAGGTGGCTCAACACCCTTTCTTTGCTGCTATGTATGGAAACCCAGCAGGTCTCTATGGAGCAAAACCTTACCTTCCTTTACCTCCAACTGATTCCATATATGGAACAGCTGCTGGAGCTTTTATAGACAAGAATGCACCAGGGGCTTCCAGTTCAGCAAACATGTTGAGTGCAGATGAAGGTGGCGGTCTTGGTATTGCGTCTCTGCGTGACAAAGACTTTAGAGCAGCTGCTTTAGCCGCCCTTCCTATTCCAGGAGCAAAAGAAACAGCACCAGCGTCGTACACAGATGCCCTTTTGAGGATTTCGCTCCAACAACAGGCACAATCAGAAGAGCACCAGTCTTCCAACCCAGTAATACTTATTTTCTTATTACTCAAATATCCATTCTTATGCCCAGGACACTGAACTTGAACTTAAGGAGGAAAATCAAAGAATGTCACTTGCAGTTTTTGAGAAGAATAACTGCTTCAAAAGTTGCAATCTCGTCACTTTATGTTGGAAATTACTGTACAGTTAACAAGTTGTACCAATTCGACATTGATAAGAGGTTTGATTGTGCCACTTGAAGGTTGTTTGACAATATCCAGCTTTTAGTTTGTATGTTTGAAGGTTGTCTAGGTTTTCTTCCTGATGGCATTTATGTCTAAAAGAAAATCTACTAGAGGAAGTTCAACCAAGGGGTTTATTGTAAAACTTAACATTAGATTCATTACTAACTCTGATTTTCATGCTGCACAGGTTAGCATTTCTGCAGGAACAGGAAAAACAGGGCCTGATTCTACTCCCACAGCAGATTCTGAGGCTGTTGTGGGTCGAGGTGTTTCAATAACCACAAACAGCACTGCCGTAAGCATGGCATCTGCACAAGCTCAATATCTACAAGCTATTATACAGCATAACACTTTCCCTTTTATATTTCCACCTCATTTTGGTTCTCCCTCATTCAGTAATACCTCTGGTCACGTTGGGCAGCAACAGGTAGTGGTTTTGGCTTCTGATGCTGTTTCTTTGATGTTCTATTGACAAGCTTAATACAGTTTACAATTTCTTTCCCTTATATTACTATTCTGAGTTTTAAGCATCGAATGGTTGACTTCTCATAGTCTTCTCTGATACCACCTTGCAGCCGCCTCAGTTTTTCAACAGCCCCTATTTTCGTCCTCAACCACCAACTAACGTCCCAGTTGGCTTAGTTGCTCAACAAAAACAGCAGAAGCCGCAAGGTTTGCACACCTTTTCATCCACTGGATCTTCAGTACAGCAGCAGCACTCTTCAGAAATTTCACCACCGCAGGTCGAAGGCCAACGAGCTGAAGACAGCACCGTCATTGGAACCAATGCCTCAACCGAGAGCAAACATCTCTCTTTAGCGCAACGAAGTGTCTATGGACACACGCCTTCGAATGCACAAGTTGCAAGCACTATAATTTTATCTTCTCCCATCGCCACTGCAAGTACGCAGGCTAAACCTGTACATCAAGATTTCGGCCACAATGCTTTTCCAGGAAGTAAACAAAACTGCAAGAGCCAGCAACAGCAGCAGCTTGCACCCGTGCAGCAACAACCTCAGCCACTATCAGGTTTACCATCACATTCGCTCTCATCGCAAGTGCTGGCGGCTGCATGTAGTCCTGGCTTTTCATTAGGTTTGAAAGGGCTTGAATTACAAAGCTCTCAGGCGTTTCATGGGATGCCGATAACTAATAGAACGAGAGGTTCTATTGGACCTGGACCGCTGGGGCTTGCTCCTGTTGCCGCAGTTATGGCACCTGAAGGCCATGCTCTGCTACCCAATATGGTGGATTCTATGAAGAGTCATACACAATATCAGCAATCAAAGCTTCAGCACTCACATCATCTTAAACATGGCAACCAGGTTAGTCAGCAACACAACCGTTCTGTACCCGTCCAGAGATCTGCTACAGGAGCAGATGAAGTTCGATCTGGTATTGATTCTAACAGCTATGGTATGAACAGTCGCGAGGACAGGAAAAGTGCAGTGACGCGAGCTTTAGGATCCACGCCGCTGCCAAGGGTTGAGTTTGAGACTCAGCTGAATACATCTAATTCCAATAGCATCAACATACCACCTTCCCTCCCTCTGTGTAATGGCAGGTCGACTTTGTCATCCGCCATGACTCTTCCTTCCCATCCGAGTGGGAAAATGCTCTCTGTTAGCTTATTAGCACCAAATGTTTTAACAAACGAAAACACAAAGCCGACAGCACCTCGAGGTAAAGCCACTCCGAGTCAAAGCATGGTAGTGTCGTCAACGTCTTCTGTGCTTCCTTCTACTGACCGTGCTTCTCCAGCTCCGACTTTCATAAAATCCCCACCTCCTGGATTGTCCTTTCAGCCTTCAGGACATAGCGCTGTTTCAAATAGCCAAAGACAGGCACAGAATCTTCAACATGCTCCAGTGAAATCCTCGCAAAGACCCTCAGAAGGACCTGTTCCTGGTGCCTCTGATAGCTCTCAAGGTTCGTCGCTGGCTGCTGGGAAGAGTCATCTTCAACAGTCACGGAATCCAGCGACTGGGGCTACACAAGCTCCACGCGTGCCTTCTCCAGCTCTTTCTACTTCAGGCGCCACGCCTCCTTTACCTCCAGTTTCAAAGTCCCCAAGTAATAACCCATCCAAGGGTGCGGGGACTGGTAAGAGCTCCTTACATGCCACTCAAAAGGCCTCCACAGCTTCGGGGAAACGGTTTGTAAATGCAGGTTCTAATGTTGGCACCACACCACCTCAGAATATGACTTCCAAAACACAGCTGCAAGCGCAGCAGGCACAACAGGTGCAAGCCTCCCAGCAGCAATCATCTATCTTTCCAACTTCATATCAGCAATCACCGCTAGCACAACATTATCAACAGCATCAGTCTCATCTAGCACAACAGCAAGTTCAACAGTCACAGAAACAGTCTTCACAGCAACAGCAGCAAATTCGGCAGCCCATTTTTTTGCAGCAACAGCAACATTATCTTCAGCAGCAACACCACCAACAGAAGTCCCCAACACAGGTCCTTCCAAAGAACCAACAAAACCAAGCTATATTGCACCAAACACAGCAACAGCATTTGGGAGTAAAACCACCTTTTCAAAGTCAACAGCAGGGTTCTATTTCACAGCAGCAAGTGCTTCAGCATCTTCAACAGCAAAAACACCATCAGCAGGCTCTACCATCGGCATTGTCCAATCTGGGATCTAAAGCCAATCCTTATCCTGGAAGTCTGGCTGAAAGCCCTATCTCTGATGAGAATGGACAAACTCATGGATCAGGATCAAGGCAAAATCAATCTGGCTCTCCTGGTATCACTGGTGCCTACTTGCAGCCAGGCACAAATTCTGGTGCGCGAAAAACTTTGGAACAAACTGCTGCAGTGGGTAAGTAGTGTTTTATTGAAATTTGATTGAAAAGGTGGAAAATTTTATTGGATAACTACGTGGGCATATTTGTTGTTGCTTGGACTATTTATTAAAGGTATGCAGATCTATCTTATGCCATTGAGATATAGATCTTCCCACGTGGTGGGTTGGTGCACCACGTGGTGTATTGTGCTTGAGTTGGTGGGCTAGCTCACCCAGGTTTGATTCTCTATGATCCGACGGGTTGATAGTATCAAAAGGCAATTGAGATGTAACAACTTTTTGTCTTGTCTCAGATGGTCTACACCAGGAGCAGCTGAATGGAAACTTGTCGGTAGCCTGTTCATCACCATCCAAAAGTTCTACAAGCACAGCATCTGCATCAACTTTTGACTCTCCTGCAGCAAAAATCATATCGTCTGTAACGCCAAACAAATTTGCTGTGGGGCAATCTTCTGGAGTTAATTTTGTAGAAAATGTTTCTTTAAGTATGGTGACTGCATCTGTGAGAACATCATCTGTGACAGCAAGCAACAATTCCACAAAGATTCCATCTTTGTCGAATGATGGGGTTATAAAGGGCTTGGGTCCTTACTTGGACTCAAATGTAGGTTCCAATGGAAGAGTTTCCGTTGGTGGAACATCTGCATCTTTGCAACAAGGTGCAGTTTGCAGTGTGCAACCTAACATTCCATCTGCTCATCAAGTCTCTTTATCTACAGCACCTGGCACATCCATTAATGTTTCATCAAACGTGCAAGCTGGATAATTCACCTAGAAGTCAATGAGATTGTCCAGAAACTGATTGGGGGCTTCAATTGATGTCCGCTGCAATTATCTTGTTCGTTTGGTACTGACATACTCGGTTTCATTACATAAGAGAAAGTGCAGTAGACCAAAAGGGTTGATTGAAGATTTTAACAATCAGGCAACTAATTGCATTGGGTGCTGGTGCTATTTATTTTCAGCAAAAAGGTTGGCACATGACTGACTGACTAGGTGCACTTCATTAATTCTAAAGGGCTCAGAAATTGAGTGCATCTTAGAAAAGCAGCTATCAGTCTTGCAGATGTCTATGCTTGAGTAGGCAAAGTGTTGATTGTGTGTGTTGGTATTACATTTCTAATTTGTTCAAATCTTGGAGCAAATCTGAGCTGTGTTCTGTCGACAGGGACTGCAGGTCATAGCAACTGATACTGTCTGCTCTGACACCATGTTTCCATGCTATTAACAAAAGTCAATGGCTGTTCACCCATCCTATTTCGTTGGGTGCTGCATTATAATATGAATACTCAGCACTTGTTCTAAGCTTCATTTGCAAAATCCAACATAAACATCGTCAAGTTGGACACACGTTCGTGCACCTAAGCTTTTTTGAGGTAGCTCTATATCACTTGTCACACATATTTTGTTCTTCTGTGGTTGTAGCTAGTTGCTGGTCATGTATATTGTGTTCCGCTGTGGCTATTTGATCAAGGTAGGAATAGATTAAATCAGAATATCTAGTAGGGTACATAGGATCCATCTCCTACCACTGGTTTGAGATCTGAGGGACTGACCAGTTCAGGGGTTTAGGGAAATCTCGTTTTTACTTTGTGAAAGTAAAATAAGGATGGCTCCAAATGAAGACTATGACTGCCATCTTGTTTTTGGGTCAAGTCTTAATGTTAGGGAGTGAGTGGCATTATAGCTACAAACCCCTGCCATGTTGTTCGGATAACCCAGGAAGAGCAACAAGGGAGCCATGTTTCATTTCAACCCATTGAAAATGATTATTATTCAAGTTATTATTTGTATCTACCTTGTTTGAGTTGGGAACACGTTTTCAGAGATCATACCCTGCGATTTTGCTCAAGATCAAACAACCTTGATTGTCATTCAGCAACTTCACGTCATCAGCCACAACACCCAATTCATCCATTAGGTTTTTCAGCCAAACATATTCCTTCGTAGCATGACAGGCCCCCATGTATTCGGCTTCAGTTTGGATCCAAAGGGGTGCTCTCAAGCAATGCATCTTGCATTCTGAACTTCTTTTTCCCATCCATGTTACCCCTTTTCCCCTGTCCCCAGGCAGTAATGTTTTTATCCCATATCCTTCATTTCAAACCTCCTTTTGAGTGACTCTTTTATGTCTTTCACTTTTTCTTTGTTATATCCAACACTGATGATATCATCCACATACAAAGCAATGACCATGAAGACCCCTGTTTCCGTAAGGACGTATACACTGTTATCTGAGTGACACCGTTTGAAACATACCGCATTCTTGAGGATTGTTTTAATCCATACAATGCTTTTCTCAATTGTGGCATACCTTTCCTGTCCCATCATCGAAACCTGCCGGTTGATGCATGTACACTTCCTCCTCCAATTTCCCGTGTAAAAATGCCGTTTTCACATCCATTTGCTCTATCTCCATGTTCATTACCATTGCCCAGGCTAACAGTAATCTGAATGAATTCATCTTCATCACTGGTGCGAATGTCTCTTGGTAATCCACCCGTTCAATCTGATTGAAACCTCTCGCCATCAGAAGTGCTTTAAACCTGTCTACTCCTCCGTCTGCTACATATTTTACCTTAGAAACCCATCTACTTCCAATTGCCTTCCTTCAACCTGGAGGTAAATCCACCAGCTCTCACGCCTCATTCGCATGGATCGATTGCAGTTCTTCCTGCATGGCTCCTTTCCAATGATCCCACTCAGCGCTCTCGTTAGCATACGCCGCCGACTAGGTATCAGGTTTTCTGATTGTGGCTTCAATCTGTTGTCTCTGCCCTATGAACCATTCGTGATCCCAAAGCTGCAGCCATATGCCTGACTGATGAAGCTCTTGCTCGGAAAAGCAAAGATGATATTTCTTGCATTGTCGTCGAGTAAATGCATACAGGGGAGTAAAACCTTGATTGAATCTACCTTTGTAGTTTGAGCAATCAACCTGATTTTGGAGTTGGAAAGAAATGGCGGGACAGTTGGAGCCTACGAGAATCCTGCTTCCTTATCTGCAGCGAGCCAACGAACTTCAGAAACATGATCCACTGGTTGCATATTATTGTGAGCGAAACATTTACCCTTGATTGCCTTTGCAAAGCTTTCATTTCCACATATCTTTAAGGTGGCTTCCTTTCCCTGGTCGACCTCTTGGGTTCTTGCAGCATCTCTTGGACTGTTGTCTGTTCCTCCTCTCCTTCCTGCCCCGTTGCCTCATTTCCTGCTGTTTTCTTGTCCTCCCTTTCTCTGACCAGGTTGTCCCATCCAGGGTCCATGATCACCTCACGGCTTCAGCCCATAGGAACTTGGGCAAACTTCTGTCATGAAGCATGCATATAGCCATTTCCATGAGGCTTTTGTTTCTACGCTTTGCCAGACCGTTTTGTTGGGGTGTATAGCTCATCGTAAATTCCTGGTGGATTCCTTTTTCCCTGCAGAATCCCTTGAACTTATCCCCTATGTACTCACCCCCGTTGTTCGATCTTACTCGCCTCACCTTTTTGCCAGTCTGCGTCTCGGCTTCATTCACAAATTCCTTGAACTTCTCTATCGCTTGGTCCTTGGTCTTGACGCAGCGAAGAAACGTCTTTCGGCTAAAATCATCTATGAACGTTATGAATTACCTTGATTTGCCTAATGACTCTGGCTCCATTGGTCTGCATATATCCGTGTGTATCAACTCTAGCAGTTCTGTCGCGTTTATCCCTGCTCTTCGCTTGAAGGGTTCCCTGAGCTGCTTTCCAAGCGCACATCCCTGACACGTGTATGCCTCCCGCCCCATTCCCATTGTAATCCATATCGCTCGCTAGTTCTCTCTTCCACATCAGGTTCAAGACATCAGCCCCTGCATGTCCCAGTCTCTCAAGTCTGCCTATTATATCAGTTCCTGGTATGCTCTTTCTTCTTTCTTCCTCCTGAAGCAACCTCTGTGTCATGTAGCCAATCTCCAGGTCGTCCACCCTGCATCCCTCCAGTATCATGATTAATGGCTCATAGGATGTCGGAAGGCTCCCTAGTATGGTAAAAACCAAGTGGGTTTTTTCCACTGGTGCTCCTGCCGATTCTAATTGCCTGGCCATATATGCTTTTCATCTTCTCCAGATGCGCACTCAAAGGATCGCCTTCTCCCATCCTCGCATTGGCCAATTTCTGTCGCAGCAGCAGGATGTTGGTTACGTCTTTCCCTCATATATGTTGTTGAGTGTGTCTCACACCTCCTTAGCCTGCACCTGTGCTGCTGGCGTTTCTCCCAGCGACATGCATATGATCATAGCTTTTCGTTCACGCATTTCAAACAGCTTTCCCGCTCCTTCATCGATCAGAACCCCCTTCACATCTGCTTGCGGTTTCTTCTCTGATCCCTCCACGATCTCCCACAACATTTTTTCCATGAGGATCATTCTCATCTTCCACCTCCAAAGTGAATACCCCGACTCTCTTTCCAGCTTCTCTATGGTCTTGATTTCTGTCGTCTAATTCTCCATTGCTCGTCGTCACCCGCAGCTTTCTTCTTACTTCCCTTCGATCTTTCTCGAATGCGCAGCGGTCGCACTTGTGGGCCCGTAACCTTTGTGAGAAATGATCCTGCAAGGACAAATGATCTGTCTACTAATTGCACTTTAATGCTTTAATGTAGTCAGATCAATGACATCAAAAACAAGAAGATAACTAAACAATTAATGCAAATGAAAATGGCTAAAATTGTAAGCACCACCCGGTGTTCCCTTCATTATATCATGTCCTGGGTACATGTGCCAAGAAAAGGTCGCTCTCCTTTTCGCATCAAGATCCTACAAAAATTGGGTTACTAACCCCTACACTTGAACCGTTAACTATTTCACATGACTCGGACCATAACTAACTCTGGGGCTATGAAATGCCCATTGCAAAAACCAATATGTCTTTTGAGTGAATGATAAGTGCTATATCTAGAAAACAATATTCACTGTGCGAAGGATGACCAGTATAAAATTGTTGCAATTGGTAAGGTTTAATTTTTTTTGGTGCAAATTTTTGTCCCTCATACATCCTTTGAGCAAGTGAATGAAATGAATCTCCAAACCTTAGGGAGAGGAAAGGAAGTCTTCACTAACATTCAACTAATAGATCAGCAAGGCAATCTGAAGAAGATATCTTGATCTCCTTTGCTTGAACCTTTTCCCTCACAAAGTGGTGAGCAATCTCTTTGTGCTTGCTCCTTGCATGGAATGTGGGATTGGTTGCTAATGCTTGGCCTGATTGGTTGTCACAATATATGATTGGCTGCTCCTCGGCATCCATGACTTGTAACTCCACCAAAAGCCTCTTCAACCACAAAACCTCCTTGGTTGTTGATGTTAATGCCTTGTATTCCGACTCGGTTGAAGATAGAAAAATTGTGTCTTGTTTTTTGGAAAGCCAAGACACTATGCCATTGCAAAGAAAGGTAACAAAAGCACTTCTGAACCTCCTATTCACCTTATCACCTGCAAAATCAGCATTCGAATTTGCCCTCAAAGCAAGGTTAGATCCATGATACAAAATGTCAAAGTTCTTGGTGGCCGAGATGTACCTCAACACCCTTTTTGCATTTTTAAGCCTTGATGGGTGCTTAATGAAGAAGTTTGTGATGCGGATCATTTCTTGTAGAAATGTTTGGATGACCTCTTCACCAACACCATTGCCTTAAGGTTTACTTATCCAATGCCGATTGTGTTTCTTTGTGGCTCAGCATCCAATGTTGTTGCTTTGTCCTTTCGCCAAAACATTAGAACAATTAATGTCCTTATTAATCCCAATATCATGTTAAGAATAGATGGTATGTTCCCATAAAACCAACATGTATCTTTGAAGTCCTTTGAATGTGTACATGAATCTCCAAAGATAATAATGCTATACTTGATGGAATTCAAGGATGGGAATAACATAACATATTGGTTGCCCTTGGGATTTCTTCTTGACGATTCTCAAATACTTCAAGAAACATAGATTTGAGCTCAACACCAAGGTTTTGTAATGTTGCAAATATTATCTTGATGTTCTCAAATCTTTCCTTAGAATGGCCAAGTTGTTTATATGAAACCAACTCCTCTTGTACAAGTAGATTCACACAAGGAGTTATGTGTTCCCTCTTCTTTCCAATGCATAAGCCATTTCTTTGTATTTTCCCGTTTTTCCAAGTACATTTGTTTCCATGAATTTTGGACTACTTTTTCGGTTTTGCCCATTAGTTTCATTTGGTTAACAACTTCTAAACCATCTTCATAGAAGGTGGAATCATCATCACACTCATACTCATAGTTTGAATCCATTGTGAAGTGAATCTTCAAGAAGAAACTAAGCAAAACTCACTCTTAGTTATAAAAATAAAACAAAATAAAATAAAATTCCTATTCTACCCTTCACCCTAAATCTTTAAAAACAATGGTTTAACCTTAAAATATCACTAAGAAAGTGACATCTATACATTTCAAGTGACCACTAAAAAAAAACTCTAAAGTGTATCTGAAATTGGGATGCCTAATTTGAAATGCATAAATCTAGCTCTTAGATAGTTTTTTTTTATCTATGAAAAACAGCTTCCAAGGCTTAAGGTTTGAAAATCTAATTAAATGTCAATATATAAATAGCCCGCTATCCAGCACTCCTAAGTTCTCTGCTCACACAATACTTCTGTTGGATACTCTGCATACTGTGGCTGTCCATGCACATAACGTTAATAGTGATTACTCCACACGCTTTAGACTACAGGAGTTGCATTTATCACACGGATGTGTGATCCACCTTTGCTTCGGCTGGGCAGTGAATCTTATCATGCTTACTAAAATGTTGCGGCAATTGTCAGTTGCCAATCCTGAAGTGGAATACAAATAGGCCTGTTAAAGGTGGAGCATCGTTCATAGGCAACAATTCTTAGGCAGATGCTGCTTGCTTGATATCCGGAAGACTATTTGGTAGGAGATCGGGTGTTGTAGCTCGAGTTGCTGCAGCATCAGATCTAAGTGGATTTGTAAGAGGTTTATTAAGTGGTGCTTATGGTCTGGGTCGAACTGAAGCAGAGGCTGGAATATTGAGTGAGAGAAAGCTGCGGATCAATGCCTCAATGCCTCTGATTTTGATTTCAGATCCGTGTTCGGAGCTCTCAAATTCTTAGCTTTTGGTGGTCGTATTCTTTAACAAACTTCTTACAGCTCCATTGTTGAATTTCTTATATATGCAGATAATAGTTTTTTTTAATAGAACTCTTGCAGTTTTGTTGTTGAGCTCTGTTGCTGAAACTTTGTTTTGCTTTTGACGCAGTAACTTTCATCTGGCTCGAATTTTGTGCATATCTGGTGAACTGAGGATATACTGGCCGGTTCTCTGCTATTTTCGGATTTGCAACAACTTCTTTCAACAACAGAATTTCCTTAGAAGTTGGAATGCTTTGATATTTTTCTGATGCTTCACTTGAAACTTCCTTTCTTGAGAATGCTTTCTCTGTAGGTTCAGCACATAAGATCTGCAGGCAAACATAGATTCTTTTGATCTTCTTGTAGGTGCTGATAGTGATAGTGCCTCTCAGAAATTTTCTTTGCTTTCTGCTGCAGCTTGTAATTAGTTAATTACCAGATTAACTTCTTTCTTTTTATAAGCAGTAAGGGCCTGAAAGGCAGGGCTTAACCCTGTAGAGGTTCCAATCCTCTTCCCTTGAATGATAGAAAACTTGAAGCATGATCTGGTCTGACAGTATTGAAAAATCTGTAATGGAAAGTCACCAATTGAAGAAGAATGAACCTGAAAATCAGAAATTCAGAGTTCTCTTGAAAATACTACTAATCTATGCAAGCTTAATGCCTATACAAGGATCAGTGCTCTGATACCATAAATGTCATATGCCTATGCCTAAGCAATTAGCAAGCCAAATTACATATGCTAATTCAAAGACAAGCTATTCAACATGATACCGTAGAAAAGAACAAACAATGTTACAACATTGGAGACCACAATGGATCAGCATTGAATGCCAAAAGAACATGATAATCTCATCAAGAAAGACATCATGTGGGATACTAGCACATGAGACCATAGCTAGAAAAGTGTCCCATAGCTCATATTCACAATGAAGGAGTAGAAACTCACATCACTATGAATGAGCCTAGAACATGTTAATCTATGGTAGAGTGGGTCTACTTAAAGAGGATATCCACAAGTTAACTATCTCTAAAAGGTCACCTACCACTGTTATCTCCCACCTATCACTGTTATCTCATAATGGCCTAGTTATTAGCTTGGAGGGGTCTAAGAGGGGTACAAATGATTTATTATTCCCCTTCAAAGCCCTCAAACATGAGAAGAAAATTGAGAGTCGTGCTGTTCTTATGTGACAAAGCGTCATCGTGGTGGCGAGATTTACCGGTGAAGCCAACTACTTGGGATGCATTTGCGGAAGTCTTCAAGAAAGCTTTCGTGATTGCTGATGACATTGACTTATACCTGAAGTTCGTGAACTGCAAGAAGGATACGAAGAGCTTAGACTCTTATATCCAAAATTTTAGGGACTTATGGAATATGATTCCATCATTCGATGCAAAGTTGGCACTTTGGCAGTTTGTTCTACATTTGCCAGCCGACTATTAAAACAAATGCAGGCGAAATGTGCTTCAAAGCTTCGAGGGTTCGTGTTGGATTTTGAAAGCATACGATTCAACAATGGTGGCATCCAGGAAGCAGTTTGCGCAGCTTTCGACCGCTTTGAAAACCAAGAAAGGGAAGAAGCGCGGTCCAGAAGACCAAGTAAAATTTTTTGACGAATTAGATCAAGCAGCATCGAAACCCAGAAAACCGAAGAGTAAGAGATTAAGAAAATCATTGTCCTAGGAAAAGGCAAAAAAAGCGAACTTATGTTTCGTTGGTAAGAAGCCTGGACATATGATAAAGTTTTGTCCAGAAAGGAAGAAAATGTCGGCTCATATAATTGAAATCCCAGGAGGTAATGGTAAGACTTTGGAAATTAACTTGACAGATTGTGAGTGTGAATGTTCTTTCAGTACTACTTCTTTCTTGCTTAATGAACTTTTTCGTTTAACTGGCACACTTAAAGATCAAGAAGTGAGTATTCTATTGGACAATGGTTCAACTCATAATTTTATTAATTCTCGCCTTGTGCAGAAACTCAGCTCGGAAACTGAAGCCAACAATTATAGATATAAAGTTTATCTAGCTTCAGGAGCAGAGTTGGAGACTTGGAACGTAAAGGTCTTTAAGCTTTCAGTTTTGATGCAAGGACATATAAAATTAATTTTCATATTTTAGACCTAGCTCGTGTTGATTTAATTTTGGGATACGAATGGTTATTTAGTAAATCACCTTTTCTGATAATTGATTTTGAAAAACATGTTCTCACTTTCAATGAGGGTGATAAGGTAGTTACATTATTTGGCAGTAATTTTGTACGTTTGTTGGATAAGATTTTTACATTGAATGAAATGGAAGCATTGGACTATTTAGAGTATGAAGTTTTTTCTATTTTTGCTATTCCAGTTGTGGATGTTTTTGAAATGTATCTAAATGGTTGTAAATTCTCAACAATTCTTAACTTAGCAAATTCAGATCATGAATAAGCAATGAAAGAACAGATCATAAAAAAATTTAGGGATGTTTTTCCTTCTGAATTACCTCATGGTTTACAACTATCTAGGTCAGTAGACCACATGATTGAGTTAATTCCTGGAAGTCAACCTGTATCTAGACAACCTTATAGGTTTTCTCAGAAAGAGGAGATAGAGATTTCAAAGCAAATAGAAAATTATCTAAGGATGGGACATATACAATCTAGTAAATCACCATGGGGCACTCCTGTTCTTCTTAAAGCGAAAAAAGATGGAGGTTTTCGCACGTGTGTGGATTACAAGGGCTTAAATAAAGTGATTGTCAAGAATAAATATCGGTTATCCAAGATGGATGATCTTGTAGATCGCTTGGGTGGAGCTCAATATTTTACCAAGATAGATCTCAGGACGAGGTACCATCAAATAAGAATTAAATCGGAAGATGTCCAAAAGACAAGATTTTGTTCTAGATTTGCTCATTATGAATTCTTAGTGTTGCCATTCGGGTTAACAAATGCACCAGCAACGTTCCAGCAAATGATGACCAATGATGAACGATTTATTTCGTCCATAATTGGGAAAGTTTGTGGTGGTATTCGTAGATGATATTCTCGTCTACATCAAAACTTTTATGGAACGCATAGAGCATCTAAGAATCGTCTTGATGAAACTCTGGCAGGAGTTACTCTATGCTAAAGAGTCCAAGTGTGAATTCTTTAAGCAAGAATTGCTTTATCTCGGTCATAAGATCACAGTTAATGAGATCAAGATTGACAAGGATAAAATCAAGTCTGTGATTGAGTGGCCAATTCCAGGAACTATGAAGCAAGTAAAATCATTTTTAGGATTTACTATTTTCTTCAGGAAATTTATTGAGGATTATGCTAAGGTAGCAGCACTGCTCAATAATTTGACAAAAGGGATTGTTAACAAGAAGAAAAAGAGGAATCAACCTAGTCCATCTGTTGTTTGGAACGAGGAATTGAATCAGTGTTTTGAGAAACTTAATACATTGGTTGTTTCAGCTTCCGTGTTACAAATTGTAAATCCAGACTTACCTTATGTTGTGAGAACTGACGCAAGTGATATTGCAATTGCAACGGAATGTGGACAACAGTGCTGAGTTAAATGTGGACAGCAGTGCTGAGCTGAGTTGAGTTGGAAGATATTTTGAAGACGTATGTTTCTCACAAGCAATGTCATTGGGAAGATTACCTCCCACTGGTTGAGTTTGCATATAATAGTAAAAAACATTTTGCTACAGGTTATAGTCCTTTTATGCTTCTATACGATTTTCAACCTAGATGTTTAGTAAATGTTGAGACAAAGTCTGTTAAGATGCAGAAGGTTGCTGATTTCTTGCATGATATGCAAGAGGTGTTGCAAGTGGCTAAGAATAGTATTTGAAGTGCTCAAGATAGAAATAAGCACTACACCAAGCTTAAGAGGTCTCCAACAGATTTTAAAGTTGATGATTGGGTATATCTTAGGATTCCAAAGGCTTCTAAGACGTTACGTACATGGAAGCATAACAAACTATCTACCCATTTTTGTGGACCGTTTAGGATTGTATATAGAATTGGTTCTTTGGCGTATGAACGTGATCTTTAAGAAAAATCGGCTGCACACCCAGTATTTTATGTAAGTCGTTTGAAACTAAGTTTACATAAGGTGATACAGTTGGATCGGATGAGGATTTGTCCCATTTGGACGATTTATCGCTCAGTGTACTTTTGGAACATAAGAAACTGCTCAAAACCAGAGATAAACAATTGAGAAATCGTTCTAACTTTGAGTGCTTAATTCGGTGGAAAAGTCATACTAAGGATGATGATTCGTGGGAGAGAATTAATATCATAAAGAAGAATTTTCCTAAGTTCAGCTTCTGAGGGGTCCATGACCAGTACATAGGATTCAGTATACTCCTAGTCTTGGATACACAGCACTCCAGTGAATCAAGCTGTTAGTTATGCCACGTCATACTGGACGTGATTCGGAAGTAACTAATATCCTTGTGAGGCCCAGAACACACTAAATGGAGTTAGTACAAAGTATGAGACAGTGTATGCATGTGTAGAGTTATCAATAGCAATTCTATGAATAGAGGATCCATGCATAGAGACTCTATTCTAGATGAATCTATGTATAGGGGAGTTAGGACCTTGCATGTCTATGTGCATATGTGGTTCTAGGCTCTATATAAGGAGGCCAAACTTGCCCTACTACACACATTTGTGGTTGATTCATTGCCAGGCTCTCACTCTACTTTCATGCTTCTTGTTCCTTGGCTTGGGGTGAAGCTTTTAGAGTTGATTGGTTGCTTCTACTTGGTTGGGTGGTTTCTCCATAGCGTGTTTTCCATTGTATTTGTCTTGTAAGCATGATCTTGAGGAGCTTTCCCAGAGAGAGAGAGAGAGAGAGAGAGAGAGAGAGAGAGAGAGAGAGAGAGAGAGAGAGAGAGAATGAACCTAACGAATCTAAACAAAACAAAACATTATGGCTAGTAATACCAAAAATACAAATCTCAAAATCAATAGAATACACAGTCGTTACCATCAAGGACACGATCTTGGCATAACCTGACTACCACCAAAAAATCGGAGTTGAGGAGAGTATACTCACCTACATCTATCCACAACAACAATCGAGTTATATTAGAACTTTTGTGTGGGAGCTATAGGTGTCCATAGAAATTCTCAAATTTATTCATGTCGCAACAAGTAGTCATTGTCAAGTTCAATGACTCTAATCCATTGTTTTTTCCTACTTCGAGTTAGTAGTTTATAAGGCTAAAACTATAGTAATAAGTGCTTTTCAAAGAAAAACAATATACATGTCTAAAGTGCAATAGAAATTGGTCAAAAAGTGACAACATTGAAATAACAATTCTAAACAAAACTAAGGTCACTGGAATTCATACAAAGCCAATATAGTCAAAATTTCCATCTTTACAAAACTTGACTACTAGCACCTAGCTGAAAACTAGAGAGTCTACCATAACATAACGAGAAATGGAAGTAGTAATAAGTATCTTAAATGTGTCTCCAAGTTCAAATAAAATCCAAAACAATATTATAACCCAAATAGTAAGGTTTAAACCACTTGCCATTAAAAATTTACAACACACGCACTTTGTAACCAAGTATATGAATGTGTCTACGGAGATATGCCAAAAAAATAATAAGTGGTATGAGACAAGTAAACATAAAAGTAGCTTGATCAATTGTCTTAGGTAGTAAGTTTGTTTTTACGTTTTTTTTTGTACAGGCATTGTATATACAAATCACGACATCAAATTAGTTAAAAAAACAATAAATTGTTGAAATATCTCTAAATAAGAGTAAAAGTTGTATAAAGTATGCAACTCAACAACCATAGTCAAGGCAAAAACATCAAGCCTAGCATTTTTTTCAAGGGTCTTCGTATGCTAGGATTTTCTCCAACACCATTTGCAGAGTTGTTGTCACTATCTAATGCACTGCAAAGCAAGAATTAGCTTAACCATTAATGTTGAAAGTACAATGTTTAGGGCCCTAAATAGATCTACAACCCTTCATGTATAAATTTGCATGTCTTTCTAAACTTGAAGATTTTGTTTGATGGCGTGTTTGTGCTTGTCAATGGATCCATTAAAATTGTGTTATTGGCAAATATGCCAGGACTCCTTTTAAATTTGATCTTGTTCACAAGTCTAAAGGTTTTTTAAATCTTATTCACATTGATGTATGTGGGCTCATGTAGAGTCCTTCTATAGGAGGAACAAGATATTTCTTACCTTTATTGATTATTTTTCCAGAAGGACGATCGTATATTTCTTGAAATTCGAATAAGAGGCATTCAAGTTTTTCAAACGATTCAAAGAAGTTAATGAAACTCAAACTTCAAAAGAGATCAACGCTCCACATTCTGATGGTAGAGGTGAATTTATTTCTATTGAGTGCAAAGAGTACTACAAAATCAAATTCATCAAGCAGCAATATACCACCAGCTATACAGCTCAATCTGATGTTGATGCCATTTTATGAAAGAGAAAACTAACGGGGTTGGCTCAAATGGTTAGGTTGACATCCAAAGTTTCTTTGGTCTCAAGTTCGAGCCTCCCCTTGGAAACCAAGAAGCATTTTATGAAAGAGACGAACCAACGGGGTTGGCTCAGTTGGTTAGCTTGACATCCAAGTTTCTTTGGTCTCAGGTTCGAGCCTCCCACTTTTTTTTAAGGCGGGTGGGGGGGGGGTGTGTCTCTAGAAATTTAAGGCTTTTTTTTATTAGAATCCTCCCCCCCGCCATTTTTTTTTTTTTTAAATTTCCCCCTCCAACTGCAGAATATTTTTTTGCGAAACTTTCGCAAAGACATCTCGCGCGAGAATTTTGCGCGCATGCATCGCAAAAATTTTCGTGCGTGATTCGTGAAAATTTAGCGCGAGATGGCTTTGCAAAAATTTTCGCGAATCGCACGCGAAAATGTCACGAATCGATTAAGAAATTTTCTCGCACGATTCGTGACATTTTCGGGAAGCCATCTCGTGCAAAATTTTTGCAAATCGCCCGCAAAAATTTCGTGCACGATTCACTTAAGTTTTGGTGATGCCTGCGCGTAAAATTTTCGCACGTGATTCGCACCACCGTCCCCCCCCCACAATGTTTTTTGATAAATTCTTTCCCCCCCCTCGGCTTTGCCCACCCACCCGCCGCAGCGGGGAAGGGGGGGGGTGTTACATTGACGAAAATGCCATTGCGATATCTTCGCGAAGGCATCGCGAAAATTTTCGTTAATGTTCCTCCCCCCCCCTCCCCCCCCCCAAAACCCGCCGCGGTCGGTGGGCAAGGGGAGGGGGGATTTATAAAAAAACATTGTGGGTGGAGAGGAGGGGGTTGGGGTACAAATCGCGCGTGAAATTTCGCACGCAGGCATCGCCAAAACTTGAGCGAATCGTGCACGAAATTTTCGCGCGCGATTCGCAAATTTTTTCAAAAAAACCAAAAAATAACATTAAAAAATTAAAAAAAACCCTTTAAAAAAACAAAATAGTGTCAAAAATAATAATTTTTCGAAAAAACAAAAAATAACACAAGAAATCAAAAATTAAAAAAAAAAGAACAAAATAGTGTGAAAAAAATAAAACCTTTAACATAAAAAAAACATAGATTAAAAAAAAAAAACAAAATAGTGTCCAAAAAAATAATTTTTTGAAAAAAAATGAATACATCTAAAAAAAATGAAACGGTGTCAGAAAATAACATAAGAAAATTAAAAAAACTTAAAAAAAAAACAAAATAGTGTCAAAAAAAATAAAATTTTCGAAAAAACAAAAAAATAACATAAAGAAAATCATAGAATAAAAAAAAAACAAAATAGTGTCCAAAAAATATATTTTTCAAAAAATCAAAAAATAACATTAAAAGAATCATTAAAAAAAAAACAAAATAGTGGCAAAAAATAAATAAATTCTAGAAGAAAACAAAAAATAACATAAAAAAAATGAATACATGTAAAAAAAATAAAATGGTGTCAAAATATTCAAAAAACAAAAAATAAACATAAAAATTAGAAAAAATAGTGTCAAAAATAATAATTTTTCGAGAAAACAAAAAATAGCACAAGAAATCAGAAATTAAAAAAAAAAAGAACAAAATAGTGTGAAAAAAAATAAAACCTTTAACATAAAAAAAAACATAGATTAAAAAAAAAAAACAAAATAGTGTCCAAAAAAATAAATTTTTGGAAAAAAATGAATACATCTAAAAAAAATGAAACGGTGTCAGAAAATAACATAAAAAAATTGAAAAAAACTTAAAAAAAAACAAAATAGTGTCAAAAAAATAAAATTTTTGAAAAAACAAAAAAATAACATAAAAAAAATCATAGAATTAAAATAAACAAAATAGTGTCCAAAAAAATAAATTTTTCAAAAAATCAAAAAATAACATTAAAAGAATCATTAAAAAAAAAACAAAATAGTGGCAAAAAATAAATAAATTCTAGAAGAAAACAAAAAATAACATAAAAAAAATGAATACATCTAAAAAAAATAAAATGGTGTCAAAATATTCAAAAAACCAAAAATAAACATAAATAATAAAAAAATAGAAAAAAATAAAATAGTGTAAGAAAAACTTAATTTTCAAAACAAAAATTAAAAAAAATAACATAAAAAAATGATATTACAAATAGCTATAACTTGTAAATAACTAGATATTCAAAAAAATGAAAAAAAAAAGAATATTGTTATGAATGGTGTTAAATCCTCAAAGAACAGTAATACAAACTTAAACCTTGTAAAAACTTAAAACCCTACAAAAAAAATCTAGAAAGCATTGAAATGATTGAACCTTAATTAAAAAAACATAAAAAATGGAATTGTAAACTAGTAAAAGACCTTAAATAAATACAAAAGTAATAATAATGACAAGATAAAAAGTTCACAAAACATAAAATATTATCAAGGACTAGGGGCTACGGATAAGGGACAAGGGCTAGAGTTAAGGGCTAAGGGCCTAGGGGCAAGAACCTAGGAGTAAGGGCCTAGGGCTATAAATTAAGGACGAAATGCTAAGACTAAGGGCCTAGGGACAAGGGCCAACGACCAACGGCTATGGGCTAAGGGCTACGAGTTAAGGGCCATTGGCTAAGGGCCAAGAGCTAAGGGCTAAGGTTTCATAAATTTGTTACTGTCTCATAATTTTGTTTATTATACAAATTTATTATAATTTCATAATTTTGGTAATTATACTTCCAATAGCATTGCAATTCCTAACATAAAGTGTGCCTATGATTTTTTTCAAGGTCACTACATGGACTGCTCGAGAGAAGATGTTCCAGTTATTTTATTTTTTCGGAAAGAAGTGGTTACAATTGGAAATGTCTTCACTGCTGAATCAAAGTGGAACATGTTTTTCCAGAGAAGTTGGTACGGATAAAAGTGTGGTTCTAATTTTAAAGGTGTTTAAAATAGATTGTCCTTTGCCATACCCTCACGACGATTTTGATCGCCTAGGAGACGTTTACAACTATATTTCCATCAATGTCATTGCAAAAAAAATCTTGTGGAATAATGCAGATATTTCTAAAATGAATGAACTCGTTCTTGCCAAGTGTCCATTATATCACATTGATGACGTTGTTGATTGTATGGATTTTGAAAGGGTAGTAGTTTTCACTGCTAAATTCAAAGGGTACTATCCCAGTGACAAAAACTTGCTTGTTATCGTGAAGGTGACCTCAATTACAATAGAAGGAAATATTGCGAATGCCATGACAGATGACTGAGACCCTTTCTACATGCAAAATCAAACAATGATTTGGTGTTTGTCAAAGCTATCATTGCACTCTAAAAAGAGAAAACATGTATCATTTACTAAACCATTAAGTGAGTGCTTTACGTATTATTCTAAATGTTCAAATAGAAACAACATGAAGAAAATGTTGGGCCATCCTTGTGGTTCAAAAAGGGGTAGCATCCAAAGAACGTCAACAAGATTAGTAGATGTAGAAAACAGATCCACTAATTGCAATACAACAATATCAAGTAACTATAACTCAGATATCTTGACAGGAATCGAAGATATTTCTCAAGGTCGTAATATGTCAAGATCAAGTAACTATAATTCGGATATCTTGACAAAAATCGAAGATATTTCTCATGATCGTAATATGTCAAGAACAAGTAGCTATAATTCGGATATATTGACAGATGTCCAGGATGTGGTCAATCGCACTAACATATCTGCATCAGCATATAACTCGGATATTCTTACAAGTGTGGAGGATGTTGGAGAGGCTTGATAACAACAAAAATAAAAGACGTCATTATGAAATCAGCATTCAAACAAACAAACATACACCGAAATCGTCAATTTTTGCAAGTGCCAATGCATCCACCCGTTGTAATTCAGATTTTTCAAAATTTGATTTCGATGAACATGATTACACAAGCAACATATTACATGATGCTAATATGACAAACGATCCTATAAGATCAAGATGGTCACAAGCAGATGAACCTTTGGAAGATCTACAAAGAGAGCTTCAAGTAGATTCAACATCCTTTGGAACTACTCAGAGTCTCAAAAGAAAACTTGTGCTTGCTTATGTTGCACCAAAAAAAACAGAATATGTTTTATCGTCAAAAAATATAAGGGAAACATTGATGCAACCATGTTGTAGTAAGTTGTGCATTCGACAAATTACCTACAAAGAATGTGAAGACTTGCGACTAGGTGTGTGGAGAAAAAGAAGAGCTGGCAAGTATAATCAATTATTCCAGATGTTCAAATGTTTTTTTCATAGACGAGAAAAGTCAAATGCAATGTTTGATATTTTGGAGAAATCCAAATTGCGTTTCAAACCTACGTTGGATGGTAAAGCTATATGCATAAAAGCATATCAAAATCTATTGGGAATCTCCCATGGAATGTTTTGGCAAGTAATTGCTGAGGCACGTTATTCCATTGTGTACAAGTTTCATAGAAACACATTCAAGCAACGTGGACATTCTTCGAAAGGGTTGGCCATAATGCGTGGGATTTTGGAAAAGCATGCATTGCCTCAACCACATCTGCAACATAATCAAAAGATGGCGCTGTTATTTGCGAACATCATCTCCCACTTGGCATGCATAAACATGACGTCTTCAAAACTATAAACACACAACATGCATGTATTTCTGAAGTTTCAAGATCCACGATCTACAAGATGTAGAAACAAGAGTTTGGACATGTCAAGACTCCAACAAGACAACGAATGTCCAAATGCAAAACATGTGACAACATTAAAAATGCAATAGAGACAACTCATGACATTAGGATGCATGATCGCTATATTGCATTGAGAGGTTGTCATCTACATCATGTTTTTGATTCTAGAAAATTGTATGCATTTTGGAAAGAAGAGTCAAGATCCCATCCTGAACAGTCCTTGTGTCTTATCATTGATGGAATGGATCAAAATACAACAACATTACTCCGTTTGATGCATGTGTGGTGGAAACCTGAAAACTTGTCGAATATCTTTCAAAATGTTATCATAATCAATGTATAGCCAAGAGGCTTTTTGGCCACAATCCTTGCCAATCACTTTCGATTCATCTATATCAACTTCGATCAATGAGGTCAAAATGGATGTAGAGTTATTACCCCGGAGGTTTTGTGGGTGAAAAGCTGAGGCACCTCTGGTTGAATTCATACCATGTAGAGAAGTTGTGTTGGACAAGTTCGTTGCAATTTTTATGATTTTGAGAAAAAATTCCGGTTTGTAATAGGATTGGATACTCATTACTGATTTTTTTCGAATCTTTCATATGTTATACATTGTCTCCTGAGAACCTTTTAATCGAAATCATGGAATTTCTTCTATGGAGGGGAGAAGAAAATGATAGGAATAAGACTTTCATGGGATCGACCAGTTGCATAGATTTCTTTTGTGGAATCCAATATGTGTACAATGGTGGAACTATCCAGTGAGAATAAAAAAAATCTCTAGTGATTGTTTTGAATAATCTGGAACTAGAGGAGATTTTTGAGCTATTAGATATTCATGATTATGGATAGAGGTGGTAAAGATTAATTTGAGATTCTGCTAATTGGATAAGAGGAAATAAAGTTCTAATCTTAACCTTATGTCCAAAGATGTCTATATAAGTCAACCTAATCTTGGTTTGTACATTAAGATATGAAGTAGGTTGATTGGATGAAGAAATTATGTTTGTATGATAGTTGGAAAACTTGTGATGTGGAGTTATTTGTGAAAAATTCAACTAGTTTCATCACATTTTGCAATATTTCCATATTTGGCATATTGAGGCCAAAACTTGTTTTAGACTTAGAGGTTGACTTTTCAAAGTTCATTAGTCTAAATTTCATTTGAATAAACACTTTTTGAAAGTGTGGGAAAGATAGAATGCGAGTTTGAGTAGATTCAATTTGAATAAGTTGGGTACATTGAATCTAGACCCAAAATTGGTAGGGTTAGCATTTTGGTGGGAAAGCCAAGTGGCCAAATAGGGTTTGGACCTGTTATAAAAAGATGTAACTCATGGAGAGAGTCATCTTCTCTCTTCTCTATCTCATTTCATGCTTATACATGGTTCTCTTGGGTTCTACTATCCATTGGTGCACTATCTTGGTGATTGCTTGCAATTCTATGTGTAGAATGATCTATATTTGCTATTTTTGGATCCACACGTGTGAAATACAGTAGCTTGATGGTTTTGTACGGACAGCAACAATACATAATCATTTCATTCAAGTTTGATCAAGTTCTATTAGTGTTTGCATCTCAAATTGTGTGTAGATGCTGATTTTTCTACATTGGTGAAATTTTTGTTGTATTTCTCTTTCTAACCAAAGATCATTCAAGTAGATTGGATCTTAAGGATCTGAAATCTTTCACATTATTCACTTCAGAGATTTCCCAGATATGTTATTTACTCTGGAGAAATAGAATCTTCTGTAGCTGAGTTACAGATTCTCAGTGAGAGATGTCAGTAACATATGTGGATTTTGGAGGAATATGCCAGATAATGACATATGTGTTTATCTACTGGGTCATAGTGAGATTGTTCTCGTATGTGCATGATTAATCTTGTTTGGATAGGCATGCCAGCCATCCAAATAAATGGATTCTCCAGTATTTGGGAACAAGAGATAATATCCTCTATGTATTCCTGGTTACTAAGATTATCTGGTGCACTTAACCTAGTCGTTGAACATAGACATACGATCAAGTATTGTGTTTGACAATTACTTGCAAAGTTAACAGATCTCTTTTGATAGATCTATAGGTTAACTTTAAAATGATTTGAATAAGGATCTAAATGTGGTGTTATACTAGATAATTCCATTCTTCACCTAGACATTTAAGATTTCTAAATCATGGGCAATTAACTAGAGTAGTTGTTTTACTGCAGTGGAAGTTAATTGGTAAAACAGACAGTGTGAAGAGAATTCACTAGAAACTGTTTGTTTTGTGTGTATTGCTTATAGGACACATAATTTATGAGTCATTTGGATTCATCAGGAAATTGTGTGCATAAGATATATGAAATTCTTGGGTGATCATTTCTCAATTGAGGAATAGACTTGATTCATTAGTGATAGTATCCCAGAGAGCTCAATTGGATACCGGATCCTAATGGTTCTAAGAATGGTAAACTGAATTTTTGGAATTCAGCAGAACTTTGTAATCTCTAGATGTTGTTCTAGGTGATTGTATATAAAGTTACGTCATTAAGATGAATGTTAAGATAATTTTTAATTACTTGGTTGATCATAGAATTGGGAACTCGTAATCTGGTTAAGAATCTGGTTGTAAGAATATTTTTGGAATCCAGTGATTTTTCTTGTGAAAAAGATTTCAGAATGTTTCTTATATTTCCTAAGTTGTATGTTGTGCATATATTCCAGTATCTTTCAATGATGAAGTATGTCTTTGGAATCCTGTAAATTATGATTGACGAATCATAAGATTCTAAATGTTTATGATTGACAGATCATAAATTGAGTTAGTATTCATGAATAGAGGCAAGCAATTTAAAAATTGTTGCATCTATGAGTACTTATTTAGATGGAGAAATCAAACTAAAAATAATGATTCATGAGAAAGACTTGAAAGCTTAAGGAATAGTTTCATATTTTCTTTTTCCCGTTCTAAGGACATATTCTGTTTAAGGAACAAAGAATGTTACAACCATATTCAGCTAAGGACATGGAATAGTTCTAATATGGTAGACCAGCCCTCCAATGTTCGAGATTATTGGTCACGCCGAGATTTTATTCCACATTGAGGCCTATTTGTGACTAATACCCTTGAGAGGTCCCAGACACTCTAATTGAGACATATGGAGTAGCGCATGTACATGTGACTGATTTAGGCAGGAGGAATGCATGAAGAGCTGTGACCTATTTATAGTTGATCTGCATGGAGATTGCATGGGTTTATGCACATGACTCTACTCTCTATATATTGATGTAGAGATTATCCCGTCGATGACTTTGGTCTAGGTTACCTGTTGAGCTCTTCTCCTCTTGCTATCACATGGCATGGCTTGGGGGCTAGATTCAGGAGGGTTCTCCAAGAGGGATCTAAGTTTGGTTGGGTGGTTTTGCTCCAGTCTCTCTATCCTCATCTTAGGGGTTTTCCCTAGTGGTCTTTACATTGCCACTTTTGCATAATCTTCAATTGACTTACAAAAGAAAACTGTAAATCCAAAAAAAGATTTAACTTCTCTAACCGTCTTCGGTATCGGCCACTCAAGCACTATCTTGACCTTACTCTCGTGAATCACATTTAGATTCCTTAGCATACAATTTCTCTCTTTTGAAATTCTCAAGACAGTCTTAAGATGATGAAAATGCTCCTTAAGCGTTCTACTGTAGATGAGGATATCATCTAAGAATACAACTACACATTGACCCAGATATGGGCAAAAAAGATCGTTTATCATCTGTTGAAATGTAACAGGTGCATTCGTCAACCCAAAAGAAAGCATGAGAAATTCATAATGACCGAATCTCATTCAAAAACCTATCTTTTGCACGTCATCGGGATGAATCCTAATCTAATGATAACCAGTTCTAAGATATATCTTTGTGAAGTATTTGGCTCCATCTAATCAATCTACCGGATCATCCATACGAGGCAAAAGATATTTATTTTTAATAGTTACCTTATTCAACCCCTTGTAGTTCACACACAACCTGAAGCCTCCATTTTTCTTTGATTTAAGAAGAACAAGAGCACCCCAAGGTGACTTACTTGGCTGAATATGACCCATCTTTAAGTAATTTTCAATTTGCTTATTAATCTCTATCTCTTCTTTCTGAGAGATTCTATATGGTTGTCTAAAGATAGGGTGACTACTTGGAATTAACTCTATCTTATGGTCTACCGATTTGGACGACAATATTCCATGAGGTAATTCTTTTGAGAATACATCTTTAATTTCAGCCAGTATCTTATTCTCTTCAATTTGGTCCTGATCTAAGTCTACAAAGTTAAGAATCTTTGACAATTTCCAACCACTTAGATGCATTTTAGATAAATCCAAAATTGGCTTAGCAAATAAAGAATAAGCTTCATTCTGCGAATCAAAAATTTTCATTACATTAGCAAATGAACTCATCCCAGATGGATGTACATATTTGTCTCCAAACAATGTAACTATTTCTTTACCCTCTTGAAAAGAGAGAACATGCTTCTCAAAATATATCTCAGAATGTTTATTAAATAACCACTCATAACCTATAATTATATCCGTACGCGCTAAATCTAAAACATGAAAATCTCTTAACTCTCTATAATCTTGGATCCAAACTGAGAGTCCTGGAACTTTAACATCCCACATCTCCAATTTCGCATCTGAAGCTAGATATACTTGATATCTATGGTTACTGGCTTCAGTTTTCAAGCTGAGTTTCTGCACAAGACTAGAGTTAATGAAATTATGAGTAGATCCACTGTCCACTAAAATACTAACTTCATGTCCATTAACAATGCCTTTTAAATGAAATAAATCATTTGGAAAAATTGAAGTAGTACTAAAAGAACAATCACACTCACAATTAACCTTACTAATTTCCAACTTAAGATTTTCTTTACCTGGCATCTCAATCACTTGAGCTGTGCCTTTCTTTCGTTCTGGGCAGAATTTCATAACGCGTCCAAACTTACTACAATGAAAACACACACATTGGTCCTTCTAGCCTTTTTTTGGGACAAATGTTTCTTTTGTCTAAACTCAGATGCAACTTGATCTAGTTCATCGAAATACTTGGATTTTTTTATTTCCATGACTCTTTTCTTTCCTTTCTTTTGGCTACGTCCGGATGATCCAGATGGATATGCTTGTAATTGCTTTCTAGATGCCACCACTACGGAATGATACGCTTTCGCGACTCATACGACATCATTGAATGTTTGAAGCACATTACACTTGCACTCATTCTGATAATCTGTAGGTAGACTTAGGATAAATTGCTACAATGCTAGTTTCGCATCGATTGAGAGAACTTTATTCCATAAATTCATAAAATCTTGCAGGTACGAGTCCAAATTTTGAGTACCCATTTTGCGATTAACAAATCTTTGGTAAAAGATTGAGTTGTCTACAACCACAAACGACTTTCTAAACACTTCCATAAACTCATCCCATGTGGTAGGTTTAGGTTGAAGGTCACACCACCATGACGAAGCTTTCCCACGGAAGAACAGAATAATACTCTCAATCTTTTTTTCTTCAGGAATTCTGTGTAGATTAAAATAACCAGTCCACTTGGTTAACTAGTCATCTACAACTTCAAGGTTTTTCTCTTTCTTCTCCCCCAAAAATGGTTCAAGCTGAAAGCCCAAATTTGGTGTGGATAAGTTTTTCACTTGATTCATTAATACTTCCATTTCTTGATCCCTTAGAGAGTTCCTGTTGTTTATATCACTAAGCGCTTGGCTTAACGACTGACAAATTTGCAGATAGGTAGGAGGCATTGGCACCTGACCATCGAGAGCTGAATTTGCACTATCATCTGCCATATTTATTTTCTGAAATGCAAAATTAGCTTACTTATTGAGATCCAATCATCAACTAGTAAGTGAAAAGTCCAGAACCTTCATAACTGGCCGATATTACTCAACAAGGGTCTTTCACTCATTTAAGTATAATTTTGCAAAATCAAAATCAAAAACTTTTTGGACCAAACTTAATTTTTTTTTAATGGAAAATTGGGATTTTCGAAATCCGTTCGAAATGGACCAACTCTGAAAATCGATTAACAAATTCATAGGCATTGTCACATATGAAAATCATTTCGAAACATCCTGTATGCAATTAAACTTCACATGCAATGACTTTTTTGAAAAAAAATGAATTTTTTTCCCGTAAATAGCCTAGTCACTAGGAAATCTGCTTTTTGATCTAGAATTACCAAAAATGGCTTCATCAAGAAATCCATTGATCAATCTATTAATTACGCATGCAACATGCACCAAGCATGCATGCATCAAAACATTTTCCAAATGTTGCAAATTTTAGTTCAAAAATTGCCAACCTTCAGACGGCCATAACTTTCTCTACAGAACACCAAATTGGTCACTGTAAAGCATAGTACGGAGGGAGATTGGGTCTACAAGGCACTTGTCACATCACCCTGCCATGCTTCACACATGCTATCAGTAAATGGCCAAAATTCAAGTAGTAGGGCACACTTTTGGAAGGTGATATCATCAAAATTTCAACCCCAGTCCAATAAGCATCCAATCAGAGGTTACAAGCACTCTACTAAGTTTTATTAGAGAGACATAGAGCTTTAAATAGGTCTAGAAAGCAATCATAAGCTCAAAACATGCAAACAATGCATTTTTGGCCTCCTTCAACATCTCCACTAGATCAAAACATCTATAGCCCTTTATACAATCATCATATCCTAAGAATATGCACTTTATAGCTTTTACATCAAGCTTACGTATTTCTTCCTTAGTAATGTGTACAAAGGCCTTACATCCAAAGATTCACAAGTGGTTCACCTTTGGCTTCTTCTTCGTGAATGCCTCCTTAGGTATTATCTTTGGTACGACAATGGTAGGACTTCTATTTTGAAGATAAACTGCAGCATGCTTCTGATTCAACCGACAACTCCTATCTCTTAATCTGTCCATAGTTCTGGGCTTCACAAGCCTCTGTATGCTAGAAACTATGCACCAGTGCTTCACAAATTTGGGAGGAGATCTAGAAACTAATATGGGAGGAGATTGAAAAATTGAACGGGGAGGAGATTTTGATACAAATTTAGGAGAAGATCTAGAAACTGATCTGGGAGAGATTTAGAAAATGAATGGAAAAGAGATTTTGATACTGATAGGAGGAGATCTAGAAACTAATTTGGGAGGAGATTGAGGAGGAGGAAATCTAGAATCTAATTTTTGTGAAGCAGATTTAGAAGAGAAAGCAGAAGAAGAAGGGGCCTTTAGATTAGCCCTCACTTTCTTTGGAAGGTCTAAGGATCTTCTCTTTTTGACAGCAACCTGAACGGTTGCTGATAGTCTCATTGGTTGAACTTGCTTTCTCTTCCTCCCTGAAGTGGTGGCAGCAACTAGTGGAGCAGAAGGTGTTGGTGGAGCAAACGGTCTTAGACAAAAATTTTGGACAGATGTATCATATGCATCCCTCATATAAAAAATCAACTACAAATCTTTGGACATTATTGAAACCCTTTTTGCATGTACAGCAGCAACTACACAATTTGAAAAGAATTTTATTTAAAAATTCTCATAAGCATTGTGTGGTGCTTCAACTACAGTCATAGCCCACCTCACATCTGCTGAAATCTCCTTGGTCACTTGCTGAATGCATCTTTGCATCACGCGTTTGGAATCAGTAGGTTCATGATTTTCTGAAGCTTCCTGATATCTATGAGCCAAGCTGGGTCTCTAGGCCGACCCACTCTCCTTGGTGGAGCTTGTTGTCTTTGAGATGAAGATGGAGGTCCAAGAGGTGGTGGTGCTCCTCATCTAGTAGATGGTGGTGGTGGTGCTCGTCTAGTAGGAGGTGGTGCGGATGGTGGTGCTTCTCGTCCAAGCAACAACATGTAAAGGCACTCCGCCTAAGCTGAGCCTTGCAGTCTGTTTTGTTCTTGCCATGTATCGATTGAAAGTGCGTGCATTTTAACCCCACATGTAGGAGATTTATTGGGCGTCGTTTATTGAGACAATCAACCCATTGAATATAAGACAAGTGTACGGCTAGAATTTAGGCCATACTTCTATATATACAAATGTGGCCTCAAGTCTTTTTTTCAATTTACATCTTTATGCTCACATACTTTATGTTCACTGTTCTCGATGGTGGAGTATCGATTGAATGCGCTTGCTAAGTTTCATGCACATTCCCTTCACATCTCATGCGTGTTGAATCGATATCATCCACAAGTCTGCTACCGATATCGAATCAACGTGCATTTTATTTCAGCATTTTGATTGCAATCATGTCTACGCGCGTTGAAACGATCCTTGTTTAAGTGTGAACTTGGAAAAGGAGGAGATCATCCAAGAGGAGCTATGGCACAAAAGGTTTTTTTAAACTTTACTATTTATACTATGGCTCCCTCTACATCTTTGGAGGATAAACTTAGGGAATTCTTGGCTATTAGTAAAATTCCGTCTAAACAAATTGATTACTTTATTTTCTTTTTCTTTTCTACTTTTGATATTGATAAGTATGTTTACAAGTGAGAACTGAAAAGTCTAGTGGTGGCCACGACATTACAACAGAAAATATCATCAATTTCGATGAAGGTGATCTAGCAAGATATTGTTCTATGACCTGATACCTTAATTATTGTTCTATTTTTTGTAATTATGATTTTAATTTTTTAATCTAAATATATATCTTATTGCACTTTTTTACAAAATACCATCAAAGTAGATTCCTTTGCTACAAGACGTGGAGGTCTTCGGGAGGGATTTGGGCACAAGGATACATCCCTTGTCTACTATTTACAAAAAAAATTAGATAATGAAATTTGTATATATCATACGAGTTATAGTCCATTTGCCACAACGATAATAATAACAGCAATTAGAGCATTGTTTGTTTGCTTAGGAGGCCACAATTATGCCAAATGAACATTCAAAATTGTTTTTTTTAAGAGGGATCTAGCTATTAAAATACTCGGTTATGTCCTTGAAGATACCACAAAAAGATCATCTTTAGTGGCCCTTTATTCGAGATATATAGACATGAGCAAAAAGAAAAATATACAATTTTTAGATCCAAATGAAAGGAGATTGTTCCTTCATGACAATACCATGCATATCAAACTTGGAGATGATGAAAATTGAAATTAAAATAGATTATACATATATATACATGTTTTCCATTGTATCAAGAGGATCTCTCTTTTCTGATGAATTGGAATGCTTTCTGAAAGATCATAATGTTTGGCGAGTTTTTTGCTCGATATTTAAATTGTGCTCATCTGTAAAACCAATGAAATAGTTGTACTAGATATTTATTTTTTGAATTATGTCCACCATGATTTTTAGCTCTATAAAATGTGCCTCTTGCTTGCCAATGTGATTTTTCCATGCCTTGTGATGACCAAATACTTAAGCTCTCATATTCCTTTGCAAAATAAGTTGCATGATGAAGAAAGATGTGTTGTAAACAAGAGTTGAAATTTGTTGAAATTGGTTACATCAATAGAAATAAATATAATCACAAATGAGATACCATACAATGAAACTGATCAGTACCATGTAATGTGTAAGGTGTTCTTCTCTCCAACAATTTTGTACAGATTTTACAAATGTGGTGCAATAATTTTGCAAAGTCCTCATATCTTCTGATGATAGATTTTCTTTTTTGATAACACCTATGAGTTTGTCTAAGGTTGTTCGACTGTAAATTTCTTACCCTCCAAGTGTCTCTTTATAATCTTGCCATAATTTGTATGTGAAAATATCCATGAAAGTATTTTATGGTCCTCTTTCATGACCTGTAGAGAAACAAGTAATTCATGACATGTTAATAAAAAAAGACAATGTGTTCAATGTTGATAACGATGTTTAATAAGGAAAATTGAAAATTGAAAAGTAGACCTAGAATGCCGCCAACCACCACATGTGATTTTCCATTCAAACACTAAATGTTTGATCATCGGTATCTGAAATTTTATTCATTAAAGTGACACTCACTCGTTTCAATTTTTGACCTTTAATTATTTCGGATTCATCTAATTTCATTACAATAATAATCTTTCCATTTACTTGATGTTCGTCTAGTTTATAAAATCGAATAATATATTTTAGAACATTTTCAATATCAAGAAAAATATCATTGCAATCATTGTAATTAAGCTCACCACATTCTGATTTGTATAAATCAGGTGTATAAAGTGGTTGGCCAACTACTTTGAACACTCCGTCATTATAATAATTTCTTGCTAATCTTACCCGATATGGACGAGGAAGATAAGTTTGTTTCATCATCACTTGAGAAAAGACTTCTTTAACTATTCTAAAAAAAAGTAGAATAAGCATTTCTGTTAATTTCAGAATCATCACATGCACCTTGTATCAGATTTGCATCCAAGTAAGTTTGAATCTTAAGAATTCAAAACAGTCTCTGCAAATTTTTTATTTTTTTTATTTTTTGAAACCGAGATTTTTCATCATTATCTTTTGCTGACTTTCTCGGTAAAACATGACTTAGAGATTCTCCAATGCATGAATGATCTGTTAAGTAGTTCTTTGCCACCAAACATGATCTGTAACAAACATATAAAAACTCAAATTATGCTTAATAAATTGATAATACAAATCAAACCTAAATGACAAATACAAATACAAATCAAATAAACAGTTTGTAAGAAAACGTACTTAAATGTTCAAATCTTTTTTTCTAATTGCCACTATATGTGGATAAGTCATCAATATTCTTCATTGGTACTCTCTTTCTTTTCCTTTCATCATTGTCTTTTTTAAAACTTGTATATCAACACCAGATTTTAAACTACCAGATCACAACTTCTCCATGGACTCTAACATTTTTCTTGGTTTGAGCCCCGAAGAGTTGTGACTGTAGCATTCAACTCTGATATAGCATGCTTGAGTGCATTGATTTCAACACTACCGTGTTGCACATAATGAAGCAATTGTTGATTTGAATGTTGCAATTGTTGATTAGCAAATTGTAATTGTTGATTAAGACAAGATACACTATGCATTCCAATATCGCAACCTTTGACAATATCCAAGTAATCTGCTATTTCCTTCACATACAAATCTAAGAAGAGGAGTTACGAACTTAAACTCTGGACACAAATTGGTAGCTCGATCATTAGGATAAACTGATCCATCCACCCACAAATCTATATTCTTATGATTATTCATTTTCAATTCTCTAACTATTGCTGCAACATTCTCTACAACTTTCGAATTTTTTTTGATAATTGGAGTGCATTCCATAGGAAGTGCAACATACAAATAGAACATTGCCATTGTTGAAGCTACAATTCGTAAATGCTTCAAACTACAATAAGTCTAATTGAATCGATCTAGCGTACCTTACTTTGTAATGTCTATGTCATACTGAAAAATCATCATGCCTCATATTTCACTATAAGCATACAAATATTTCAAAAGTGCTCATTGTACTCCCGCTTCAATTTTAGGAGTGAGCACACCAAGATTTACACTCTTAAAGCTCTAGCCTCAAATTTTGAAACGAGCATGCAAAGAAGTTATTACGTCTCATGCTTAGCTAACTAATGTTTGAAGTTAACCATACCAGTTAAATGACGGGCAAGGCCGGAAACTTGAAAAACGACGACAAAAAATTATCGATTTGCATTCACTCTCTATGTAATCTCTCTCTAAAGTAAAATTTCTTAAAGGGCCCATTTAAAGCCCATATTTTCTCTAATGTATGATCAAAATGAAGGATATCTTGATTGCAAAAGGTAAAATATAAGGGAAATTGTTCAAACTAGATGCTTGTGTTATTGCTAACCAAGTTGGATATGTTGCAAGAGAGCAAATATCTATTCAAGAGGTTTGGCATAAAAGGATGGGGCACCCCAACTTCAAGTCACTGGAGGTAATGGCTAGAAAGCAAGTTCCTTAAATAGCATCAATCATGTTTGTGAGTCTTGTGCTTTGTCAAAGTCACATAGACTACCTTATACTAGATCTACATCTAGATCTACAAAGCCTTTTTAAGTTGTACATTCAGATATTCATGGAATTACTACAATTAACAATAGTGGAGCTAAGATGTATGTAACTTTCATTGATGATTTTAGTAGATTTTGTTGGATCTATCTACTAAAGAGCAAAGATGATGTGTATGATGTCTTTGTTCAGAATGCAAGGGAGAACCAATTTTCTACAAGGATCAAATGCTTGAAGAGCGACAATGGTGTAGAGTACATATCTACCAAGTTTAAGGCTTTTTGTGATGACCATGGGATCAAGAGGGAGTACACAACGCCAAGGACCCCACAACAAAATGGAGTGGCCAAGAGGCAGAATCGGACTTTATGTGAAAGTTCCAAAGACATGAGGTTAAGTGCTAACCTTGATAAGCCATTTTGGGATCAAGCCTTGTCATGTGCTAATTTTTTATGCAATAGGTGGATAAGTGCTATTTTGGAGGGAAGGACACCTTTTGAGATGTTATTCAAGAGGAGGTCGAGTGTCAACTTTCTTAAAACTTTTGGATGCACATGCTATGTTAATATAACTCTTGATGATAGGACCAGGGAGGATCCATCTTCAAGGAAAGGTATATTTGTTGGATATAGTGAGGTGAGTAAAGCCTACAAGATTTGCATTCCTACAACTAACAAAGTGATTGTTGGTAGAAATGTCATTTTTTGATGAGGGGAACATTCTGAAAGTATCTTCAAGTATTATTGATGGTGATGTGGATGCATCTAACATTCTTGATGTTGATGTAAAGGATCCTACTTTAGATGGTGATGATGATGGACCTTCATCAAGTCAAAAGCCAAGGAGAACTTATAAGTGAGTATGATCTATCTAACCATCACAAGACCAGATCTAAGCTATTGTGTTGGTAGATTGAGTCAATTTATGCAAGATCCTAGTGAGGAGCATTGGAAGCTAGGAAAATAAATTTTGAGGTATATCATGGGAACTCAAAATTTTGGCGTATTGTATGAGGGATCATCACCTAACTTGTTTGGATTTTTAGATTCGGAATTTGTTGGAGATCAAATGGATAGGAAATCCATAAGTGCACATTGTATTTTCATAGGTGATGGAGCTGTATCATGGATGCCAAAGAAATAAGCCACTATCTCAATGTCATCTAGTGAGGCAGAGTACTAAGCACTTACTCATTGCACAAAAGAGACAACCTATCAGCCCAAAAGTTGGCAACCAATCCTATCTTTCATGCTAGGAGCAAGCATACTGAGGTGGCATATCATTTTGTGAGGGAGCAAGTCATGGCAAAGGAGGTGGATCTTCAACATGTTTCTTCAAGGGAATGTGTAGCTGATATCTTTACCAGAGCATTGGAAAAAGACTTTTTTATGAAGCATGGGACATCACTTGGAGTGTTATAAAAGTCTATGATAAAACTAGTTAAAGAGGGAGTGTGAAAGATTTTAACTAGTTTAGTCAAATATACTATATTGGTTTATTTGGCAATTGAGGTCAATTTCATATTAGACTTAAAGTTTGACTTTTCAAAGTTATATTAGTCTAAAAATATTTGAATAAACACTTCTTGAAAGTGTGAGAAATTGTAGTACATGAGTTTTGGTAGATTCAATTTGAATGTGGAGACATTTGAATTCACATTAATGCTAGGGTTTTTGTTATGGAAGCACACACACACACACTCTCTCTCTCTCTCTCTCTCTCTCTCTCTCTCTCTCTCTCTCTCTCTCTCTCTCTCTCTCTCTCTCTCTCTCTCTCTCTCTCTCTCTCTCTCTCTCTCTCTCTCTCTCTCTCTCTCTCTCTCTCTCATTTCATGCTTATACATAAGTTCTCTTTGGGTCATCTATCCATTGGTGATATCTTACAATTTCGTGTGTAGAATGCTCATTTTATGTTATATTCGGATCCACACATGTGAAATACAGTAGCTTACTGATTTTGTACCAAAAGCAACTTCATCTCATCTTTTGATTGATGTTTGATCAAGATCTATTAAAGTTTGCATCTCAATCATAGAGTACATGTTGATTTTTCTACATTGGTAAGGTTGGTGATTTGTTGTGTTCCTAACCAAAGATCAAAAGCATGATTTTGGATATTAATGATCTAAAATTCTTTATAGAGGAAGGGGGTCCCCATAACCCAAAGAAGCAGCATTTTGAAACCATTTCGTGGACTAAAACAGGAAAAACAGACCTTTGTTAGCTTATGAACCGGATAAAAGATAAGAGTTTAGTACTATCACAACCAAGGAATAGTCGGAGTTACACCACAAGGATGCAGAGAGAGTTACACAGTTTCACATAGTTTCTCTTGACAAAGAAAGACTAGACTCTTTGAAGCCTTTATTCATAAACCAACAAGGTAGAGTAAAGTTGAAAAGTAAAATACAATACTGAAAAGCACCATAAAGCACAACCACTTTTAAAATGTCTAGTTGATACCTGCCACCATCCCACAATACAAAACCACAGGAGTTAGTATAGTGGGGAAGACAGGTGTCATAGTTGAGCGTTAGTTGTTATCCATGTCCAAAAGAAGCTATACCACTTAGCAGCATAAATAGCATTTTAAATCATACTCTAGTCTTCCCAAGGGCATTGGTCCATATCAGTTTGTTTTGTTTTGTGCAAGAGTATAAATAGTTTTTATCGTATATATTGTATCTCGCTAAGAGATATGGTGTGGACACGTGTGCTGGTATTCGGACAAATCCATGCCATTCTAACCCATGTGACTATTGTTTCGGAAAATAAGAACCGTTTATCTTACGCATATACATGCCGTCTAATATAATTTGTTTAAAACCTTGCCAAAGGAGAACATTTAAGTCATCATTATCAGAGTGTTGAATTGGTTATGAAAAGATGCTAGAAAGTAGAAAAAAAAGTATTTAAGCATATAAAGTCTTTACTAGTCATAGAGAATCGATTAAATTCGTAAAACAATGACATCTTCCCTTTGAACGTAAGTAGATTATGCACAAACTGAATTTTGTTTCGAGAAATCATACCTGCATGATTGCAGATGTGTTATCTTGTGAGGATGCCATATTAATCCCTTGAGTGATTTTGTTTTCTTTAGATCAAATATACACGTACTTGTACAAATATTTCACACTACGTATATGTACACATATCTCTATGTTGATGTGACACTGAAAATGTAGTGTCAAAACCATCTGTTGTATGGTACCACCCACCTATTATCTATTTCTATTTCATGCGACGTCACCTTCTCTCCAGTGTCTCTACGCCTATACAAAAGATTCCCATTCACTCAGGATGTCTCATCAATGAAATTCCTTGGGTAGTTCTTCGAGCATTTTCCATCCTTCATGCTTAGTGCATTTGGAAATGCTGTTCCGCATGGGCTGTGCATCATGCATGTCCTCACTATCTCGCACAACTTCAGATCATCCCCACTCACATAAATCTATGTGCATATGATACGATCATAATCTCCAACAGTGATGGATTTGCTCCACTCCTCCAATATAATCAATAGGTGGGCATGGGGTTCTAAAACTCTACAGCATGAAGCCTTCCTATAATGCGCCCAAATATCTCATTCTTCTTCAACAAGTCAATCAAGTGTTGAAGCTTCATGCTAAAAACCCTCGACACCAAATTGGGCCTATTTGCAGGTGTTTGTTGAAATCTCAACTCCCTCCTCACTTCTAACCAATTTGGGTTCGCTGTCATTGTGATAAACAAATTGGGAGAACCAAGCTCCCTAACGACAGCCATAGCATCCTGGTACTGCTGTGCATATGATGCGGTGAACCGATATAAGATGATGGAAGGACTATTTGTTTCCCTATGTCCGTGGTGAAATGAGCTCCAAGGGCATCAACGATGCCATTGCGAATCTCTCTATGAAACCTATGTCAATTGTAATAGATGTAGTTCTTGTTGTTTTGCACCATTTTTGCTACCATGTCACACACATACTCTTGCAACAGCCTTCCACCCAAATGTATAGGTGAAACACGCTCTGCTCGTACCTGTAAATGGTAGCTATAAAACTCTCGAATGGTGACAACTTTGTGTCCACCCTCTAATTGCTCTTCAGGAGCATCTGAATGT
>MU834502.1:0-46537 GCA_029204225.1 Diphasiastrum complanatum | reverse complement strand
CCCCATGGCCCAGAGTCTGCAAGGCCTTGGCAGGGCGGTAACGTGGGCACTTTGGGAGGGTGTATGCGGGGTGGGCCCAGAAAAGGCTTGGCCTATGATGTAGGCATTCGCGTAGTCATTGCAAGCAATGCGTCAAAAATGATGCCCATGTGTGAACAGTATCAACCATCCCTTTCATTGGCCTCTCGGGCTCCTTGCTGCACCTGTTCACCCTCTCTCAGCCTGACGCTGCTGAGCCCCTGGCTACCTGGATACTGAGAGTCTGAGCCCAAGCCAGGGCCTGGAGTCCTGGACCCTTCCGTAAGGCCATTACTTAACCATTCAGCATGAGCCCACCAGTTCCATCTCAAAATTCCCATCAATTCCCTGTTTATTGTCATGATTCATCTCTGCATTAGAGTTGATCTGACCGTCATTAGCTACTCTCTTCACTGCTCTCATTCCTCTCCATTTTTTAATAAAATGTCTTACATAGTAATAGTAGTAAGTAAAGTCGTTCCAGACAATTTGCTCAATTCTGGTTATATTCCCCAGTTCCCACATCCCCAGGGATAAGGGTCGCCCTCCAGCTTGAAAGATTGGCTGCTAAGGTCAGGGTTAACTAATGTTCTGCAAATTTCCACAGGTAATCTTTTATTGCAAAGCCTCCCTCAAATATCAATTCTCAATTTCCGTGATGGCACTTTATTCTGGCGATGAATGTTTGGCTTGAATCGAAGTCAACCTCTCTCTCTCTCTGTCTCTGTCTCTCTCTCTCCCTTGAAGTAATTAATGTCTAGATTACATCATTCCAAATTGATTCTCAGAGTGTCAGATGGCTGATACGCGAATCCAGACCTTTCACAAGTTTTGAAACTTTTACATTAATTTTGATAAGTCCTAAAAGAAATGCAGAGAATTTAAGATTTTAATAACACAACATTATACGAACTGCAATTCCATTGAACATCAGGGTAGTGAGACTTGTGAATCTAAAGTCAAATTTGATACATATGATGTACGTCGCCAAATTACGAGCGACTACTAGTAGGTTACATTCTGTTTTGTTAAGAAGGGCAAAACCCCATGCAAAACTGTATCATGTACACAATGCCTGCTTTCTTTTTCTAAATGCTCTGTTGCATCGTGGCCGCAATTGCTTACAGCCTAGTTTTACCAAAATTTTGAGACATAACTCTTGTCCCGTGTAATTAAATTTTGAGACATAATATCTCTGTCCCGCGACTAGTTTTCTTTTGTGTGGGGAAGCAACAGAGAAGGTTATTAATAATAGGCGTCATCCTGAAATGTAAGCTTTTTTAATGTCTTCCGCTATTAATCTGGCATCTTGTGCGCAACCTAAAAGGCCTTTCTTTGAAAGCCCGGCCACATAGAGCCCTCTTCTTCCTTTCCATCCGCACTTTGGAAAACCATCATCGGAAAATACTTCGTCCTCCCCCTGCATATAACAGAACCAATTTCGCCTTCAGTTTTTTGAACAAGCACAGAAGGATAAAAATCGTGCATATGACACTACTGCAGAGAATTTGTATATCAGATCTTTCTTTATCAAAGAGCTGTACTCGCGGATGGGCATTCTGGTTTTCTTAGAATTAATGAATTTATTTCTACTAGTATAATCGCCTCCTAGTAGGAGCTTTGACTAACCTTGAGCCAGCTGGGAACGTTGCATTTGTATCCTGTTGCCAGGATAATGGCATCGTAAATTTGGCATCGACCATCAACGAACCTTGCCCCACTGGTGGTTAAAGATTCTATGGCTGGCATGACCTGTATACACGCCAAATCCAGGCATGTCACACGACTTCCAAAAATGAGTGTCATTCAACGATGCTTCTCGCTGAGGTTAACAACTGATAAGAAGGGACATAGAAGATCAACCAAAGGTTTGAGTTACCTTGATGCCACCACTCTTAATTTTGGCGAAGGTGCCCACATCCAGAACCGGAGTTCTTCCCAGGTGCTCCTTCATGGCTAGAGGTCCGTTCTTCGGCCTTTTGATCCCGTACTTAGCTGTGTTACCAATAATGAAATAAGAGTAGAGCACCAGCAGACGATCGGCAAACCATAAAGGAACTCTCTTCATTAGGGCCATGGCCACCGCGTAAGTTGCTCTGCCAAAGACTTCCCGTGGCAGCACATGCACCTGCCGCATTACACATATCAACCATTATTAATAACCAAACAGAACCTAAAAGAATCTGCAACAAATAATTGTCTTCCTCTTTGTTCTACATGGCATGGGGGCGTGGGGCTTCTTTGAAAATTCAAGGTTACAAATTCAAGCACAACCTACTTATATCCATCCATTCATTTCCGGTGAGATTGAGCACAAAAAACTGCTACCGTTTAGTTATCCTAAACTGTCAATTGGTGTTAGGTAAGGAAAATGCCATTATCTGAAAGAGTACGCAACAGAGCAATTTGAAGATGATCAGACTCTGAAAGACTTACTGGACTTCGGACAACAATTGAGGGCTTTGCATTGAAGTTGGACAAGTCTAACGCAATCTCCATGCCCGAGTTGCCAGATCCAACCACGAGAACTTTGTCTCCTTCATAATCTGCACCATTTTTGTACCTGCTAGAATGAATGAGTCTACCACGATATGATTGCAAGCCAGGTAGCTCAGGAATGCGATCGTCAGCGTTCTCGCCCGTGGCAACCACTAGCCACTTGCCCACATACTCAACTTTTTGAGAAGCCAGTGACTTGCTCTTGTTGGTCGACTGCACTCTCCATACTTTGGAGGTTTCATCAAAACTAGCCGATTGCACAAGCTCGCCAAATCGTGGCTTAATATCAAAATGTCGAGCGTACTCTTTCACATATTCCACGAACTGTTGCCTGGTTGGATAAGTGGGGACTGAATCGGGAATGGGTAGAAGAGGAAGCCCGCAAAATTTCTTTGGAGTGTGAAGATGAAGACGATCGTATGTTCTGTTCTGCCACAACGATGCAATGCAGTCCGACTTCTCGAGGATTACACTCTTAACGCCCTTCTCTTGCAAGCATGCAGCAGTAGCCAGGCCTGATGGGCCTGCTCCAACAATGATAACTCCATCCACCCATGTCGATGATATTTTTCCAGATATCAAATAGTCATTAATCTCCTCAGAGACCAAAGGAGGCATCCTGGCTGTGCTCCAAAGTTAACTCTTTAGGCGTGTGCTTAAGAACAGTTTCCTGAGAATCAGTCAGAATGAGAAAATATTTTGGAGCAATTGATTTTGTACATTCACATCACAATCGCACTTCTTCCACCTCACCTATGATTCAAGCTTCTCAATCTAATGCTATCTCACAAAAATCTGGATTCAAGGTGCAGGCAGGGCAATGGAACTGATCTCTTTCTCCTATTCTAGCTCGCATACAGCGTTCGCCCAGACCCTCCATGATATTATTCACTAGGAAGAGCACAATTTGTTTGAGAAAATCAGCTTGCCCATATGGCAATTAATTCGAGCTTTAATGAATTCCTCTCCAACTTTCAGGCAAGGATTACACACCTCCATCCAACGCACCACACGCTACGAAAGAAGCGTGATTACCTCCCGCCACTCAAAGCATTCAATCACACAACACTCTCCACCGATGCACGCACACACTCACAGTCAGTCACACACACACACACACACACACACACCTCCCTCGAGCGCGCTCTCACACAATCACTCACTCACACACTCGCTCTATACTCTATTTTCTCTCTCTCGCTCGCGCCTGCCTCCCTCCCGGAGTCCCGACCCTTCCCCTCGCACACTTTTTCTTTTTATCACATCTCGCAGGCAGGTCTCGACTCTCGCTTACGGCCGTAACATACGCATGTCCGAGGAGAAAGAACTAGTGAGGACGTACCTTAAAATCAAGGTTGCTCTTTATTATGATAGGCCTCTCATATCATATGGCCTCTCTAACTCTCCAGGGTAGCCCTTGCCTCAAGGCTGCAGGCCCAGTGTCATCGATCGCCTACCCAGTCGCCACATGGCGCACCATACCGTTAGGACGGTCCACAAAGTTCAAAGCCGTCAGTGAGGGGCGGGGCTGAGGGCCCCTGGCCTGGCCCCTCAACTCGCCGGCCCCAATGTCACCGTCGACGTCACGGGACAAGCTCTCAAGCGACTGCCGCGACGGTCCAGCTTATAATTGGAGCACTGAATGCGTCTCATAAAACGCAGCTTCCCGGCACGTGTAGGATCCGGCGGTTAGCATGGCGTGAGGCTGTATCTTGTTAAGCCTCAACTTCCCGGTGCCACGCATATCCTTCAATGCAGGCTGCCCTTCACGCCCTTGCTCACGAAAATCTTCACCCCTTCAACAATAAAGCCTGACGTGGAGCAATTACTACTATACCATAGCTTTTTAATGCGTTTTATATTTCGTATCGAGCCTGCGATGCATTTCAGATGTGGCTGCCAAAATAGCAGGCGGGCATACGATTGACACATGGCATAATGTAAGTGGATGCTACCATAAACCAGACAAACAAACATCATCGAGTTTTGGAAAGAAATTAGAATGTGAAAAACAGGGGGATGAAACACTACTACTAGCAGAGTCTACTACTAAGCTGTAGCCTGTTCGTTAAAAATTTCAGCCCAACGTTATAGGGGAAAAGTGAAATATGTCCTCCTTGTGAATTTTGTAACAGCCCAACGTTATAAAACACATGGAATGCCATAACAAAACTAAGTCTCTCATTGTGAATCTTGTAATCAAATCCACTTAAAACTTTACTGATTAGAAGATTGCAAAGTTTTAAACTTATAATTGTAATGACAAACTTCAGCTTATAAGACTATATTGGTTTTAAACTAGAACACACAACACCACCTAAGACTCTAATATGACATTCGCAATGTATCAGAGTCACAACTTTGTGGAACATATGGCTCTAGATAGGAATAGTAGAGAATTTGGGTCTACTCATTTTTAAAGAGGGTGATAAGCTTATGCTTTTCTTTAAGTTTACTGCTACTTTGTATTTTTTTGTAAAAAGTATCTAATCTCTTCGAGAGAAAAAAAATAAAATGACATTCTTAATAAATATCCTTTTCTTGTGTCAAGCAAATATCATAAAATCAAAAACAAATCACACATCAAAAATTATAAATTATGGATATCTATTTCTGTTTTTTGTAGATGGGATTCTAATTTTAACTTGCTATCTCAAAAAACTTTACCATAACACAACATAATTGTCGTTTGGCAGCAACTATGATTTATTTTGTTACATCCATGTTTGATTCACAAGCTTCGAAATAATCCTTGACATGAATATTCAGTATTCTAGTGTATAAGTTTATTAGTTATGCCTCACCATTCTGGACTAGGCCAGTAATGTAAGTAATAACCTTGTGAGGGCCCAGGTATACCCATTAGGAAGACATATGGAGCTAGTGTATGGTGTCTACGATCTATAAATGCATGTAAACGAGATAATATAATTCGATGAGAATTGGCATCCTATCGGAAATATTCCTAGGCCCTAGGGGCTTATCTATACATGTAGAAACTCACCCTACTTCCCACCCATTTTCTTGTGTTTAGTTGCTAGGCTCATCTCCTCTCGTGTATTCAGTCAATGTGGCTCAAGAGAGAAATTAATTGGGGTTTGACTCGGGTGGTTTGGCTCCACAATAGTCCTTTTGGTGTATGCAGTAGGATCTAGAGGATCTACACTTGGCTATCTTTACAGTGGTATCAGAACTTGCTAGGGCTTTGCATCGATTGGAAGGTAGAGACGCTTTTTATTTTTTTTATAGATTTTTGGTTGTATTCCGTTGTTATTTGTGTGATGTCTTTGTAATCTAGAGAGTCTTGTCTTTTGTGTGTGAGAGAGAAGAGAAGAGAGAAAAGATGGGAGTGAGGATGAGATGGGGGTAAGATGTGAGTGAAAATGAGTGACATATTGCTTATTGGTAGTGTTTTGCTTGTGATTGTTAAATGCTGGCAGTAATCCTTTTGTGATCATATTCCTTAAGTATAAGTTCTAATATCTTTTGTTTTTATGATGTAGATTTGGATATGAAAAATAAGAAAAGAGCTTTCATCACAAAGGATTAGAGGATCAAGGGCAAAAGGAAGAGCAAGGATTGCAAAACGATGGAGATAGAATTGAAAGGAAAAAAGGATCAACAAGATGAAGAATATTAGACAATCATTTTCTTTAGAGGTAAATCAATATACATTCTTTTCTATTCATTTGATATTGAGTTGATGACTTGAGGTGTTATCTATTGATGCATCTTATTGTGCTTTGCATTGTATTCAATTAATAGACTATACACTGCATTCCATCATACAAATCATGTGCTTCACAATCAATTTACATTGCATTCAATTCATAAATAGACTATACATTGCATTTAATTCATGAACATTGCCTTTCATTCAATACTGATATGTAATTCATATATATAAAGAGAGACTTTCATTCACATCATCCTCGGGGTTTTCCTCCACATCCTCTCTCTCAGCATTTTCTTCTACATCATGAACGCTTGAAGATGTAGAGCCTCTCTACAAAATACAAAAATACATTCGCTTAGAATTGAGATTAAACTAATTTACATCACAAAGTAAACAATTGCAAAAAAAAAAAAAAAGACTAAGAGTTTACGATTGATGCAACTCATGTGAGGACATAAAAGCTTTAAGACTTGCATATCCATAATCATAGCGCTGCTTGTACTCTTCAGCGGTCATGTACCTTCCAAAATCACTAAGTACATAACACAAAAATTATAGTTTAGAAATAAAATATAGTTTAGTAATAGAAAGCATTAACAATCTGAATACAAAATTAGAACTATAGTAAAAATATTGCACTTACAAAATGGGCCTCTAGATTGCCCCTTCCCCCTAATCCCAAATGGCTTTGTCCATATTTTGCAACCTTCTCGGTGATGACTTTGTTGTAATTTATATTTCTCGGGATTGTTTTGCAACAATTGTCCTTTCACCTTCCTCCAATCTTGTTTGGAGCACCATCCAAGATTTGAGGGATTCTTGGGATTCTTCAAAGCTCTTCTCATCAATTGCCTTTTATTTTCGATCCAAAGGCACGTTGTGTTTAAAGCCCAAGTCCTACTAAATGTATTGGATTGAGAAAATTTAGAATACAAAGTATCTATTTTTTTATTTTTATCTTGCAACAATTGGGTGGACCAATCAGTTATGTAATCTTTTCCAAAATTAAAAAAACAACTAAATCGTGCAAATGAGAAATGACTACATTTTCTCTTCGATCTTTTACGACACCACCACATGGATTAACATCATAATAAAGATTACAAGACTCTTGGGAAGGTGCATCCATGGAAGGTCTCCTCTCGGATGATTTGCCTAAAAGAAGATAACACAATATTTTTTATTCTCTCTCTTTGTTGGGGTAAAGATTTTTATACCAATCTTGCATATATTACTCAGGTTCCACACGAGGTCTTCTCATAGAGATCCTCCCACGTGATCTTCCACTAGACCTTCCACTTGATGACATTCTATCAAGAAAAACTTAAAAAGTGTGAAAGTAGTGGAGAGGTGGAGAGTAGGAAAGAGTGAAAGGTTACAAGAGTACTCAATAGAAAATAAAGAGAGATAAAACAAGCAGTAGAAACAAGAGCAAGAGAAAGCAATAGAACAAAAGCAAAAGCAAGAGCAAGCAATAGAGCAAGAGCTTGAGCAAGCAATAGACATAAAGCAAGAGCAATAGAGTAGTTGAAAGCTTAACTAAAGCAAGATGAGTAGGGCACTAGAACAAGAGCAACAAATAAATCTCAAAGCAGAAGAAGAGGAGCATACTTGTGGAAATCTAATCTTATTCCCATTCCAGTTTTGCATGGATTACCACACGAGTTATCCATGCAATATCCATGTGTGGATGTTCCATGCACAATGTTTTTTTTCTTTGTCACACATGGGAAGATCTCATGGTCCACATGGTCTTGCATGCTTGAACTATCATGCAAGTCATAATTCTTGATTTTCTGAAAATATTTCTTTGTGAGATTTGACATAAAAAAGAGCATAAAATATATTTTTAACTATGATTGGACATAAAAGATAAAATCACGTGTCATTATGATAGCACTTAAGTTTTACAAATATTAGATTTTTATTTTAAAAAATTGTTTCGAGATTTTTCATAAAAGACAAAATCATGAGATATAATGATACTACATATTTTTAATAAACAACTAATTTGACAAGTCTTTTAGTATTTTATGACACAATATTATGTCAAATCAATGATCTCATGAGAAACTAGATCTGTTAAAAATCTAGGTGTCATAGATTTGATGTGATTTTATGACATAATTATATGGTCAATTTTAGAATATTTTTTGTCATGTGACCTCTTAAATGTGGTTGCATAGGGTTATTTAGATTCATGATCAAAAGCATTTGTGGTATATTGAAGACCTTAGTGATATGTGACCTATATAATATATTTTTTGGCTGTTGGTGTGTGATGTATATAACCTTATGAAGCCATACTAATCAATTGAAATATCACTTAGAATTAAAATAAAAATGTTGATCAATGGTGTGCTAGTATATGATTGATTGGCATTGTCCAATTGCTTGCTTGTTCTATTGATTCAATATTGTTCAATTCAATTATTCACTCGATCCAATTACAAGCTATTTCGATTCAAGTATTTATTCACTTAATAAAAATTTAAATTATCAAATGAGTGGTTTGTTTTGATCATTCTATTGAGCAATCACTCAAGCATATGTATAATCGTCCTATCTGAAAATCTATCAATCAATCAAATAATTGAATATCTTATCAAGTGATTGAGTCTATGATCGATCAAAGTTTGGATTTGTGTGGGGTATTAAAGTTAGAATCAAAGTAGAATTATTGTGTTATTGTACTATGGATTCTATCAGTGGATAAGGATTAGTTGGTCTCGCCACAAGGCGAGTCGACCGGACATGCGTCCTGTCGACGGTAACTTGGACCATGCATGGTTTGCCTAAGTGAAGAACTATATTTACAGTGTATTTTCATTTTGAGAAATACAGTTGCTACATGAGCTTGGTGTGGAGAGTGTTTTTCAGTCTGTGTTACTGTGTAGCATGATCTGTGTTCCTGTTCAAAACAAATTCTAAGTTGGTATTAGAGCCGTACAGGGAGTGTATGTGAAAAATTGCCTACATTGGCCAATCTAGCCATGTAGAATATTGTACATTTTGTCAATATTGTTTGTTGGTTACTTCAATGGCCAAAGTGCCACTTGTGCATACACACCTAAAGTAGGCTACCACGAGTCAAGAGGAGTGGGTGTGTCTATTTGGTAGTGATTCCTACTTTGTAGGATCTAGACCATGATTTATGATGAGATTTGTACCTACCATGCACCTACCAAGCATGACTCTTGGATCTAGGCTAGGGTTTTCACATTAGGGCAAGAAAGTGGAGTCTACTTCCTTATTACATGCTAGATTTTCACCTAACTTTGCAAAGGAAGTGTGTTTTACTATGTATTCCCATTCTCCATAGTGAGAAGATAGAAACTTTTTGGAGCCTCAAGGAGAAACTCGAGTTTCCTCTCATTGTATGGTGATTACTCTATTTTAACAAAGAAACCCAGCTTTGGCACTTTGTAAACACTGTCTACAGGCCGTACTATAGCCTTATTTCCACACGTGTGGAGTTGGATTATACTAATTGATCAATGCTTTGATTGTCTCTACTTGTTTCCTATCAAGCTGCTAAACTAGATCTTGTTTTCTGATGACTAGTTTCTGATAGATTGTTTAACAAGCATACAATCACCTTGTGGATCATTCAAAGATCCATTTATGGTCCTTAGTACTATACTTTTCACATGGTATCAGAGCCAAGTACAAGGCCATTGATCTGTGTTTGAATCTAATCCAGTTTTAGCAGGTTTTGGTGCAAAAAGCTAGTATTGGAAGGGCGAGCTGGTATCCAGGTTTTGGTGAGGGGATTTGATCCCAAACTTTTTCAGGATCAAAATCCGTATTGTTCACACGTGTGGGCATCTCTGAACCAGCATTTAATAACCCATATTCATTGGATCATAGAAAATTCATCTGGTGTCAGTTTGATGTAATTTTTAGTGCAAATCCTAGGATAAGCTACCAAGATCACTTGCCATTTATTAGTTTTGAATTTGTTTCATGAAAACTAATTAATCTAGGCTGATTTCAGACCTTCTTAAAGTGGAAACCAGGTCTTGAAAGTACATAAAAGTGAATGAGAGAGATAGAGTCAGTTTTTGTCCAAGAATAGCCAAGATTGGCAAGATTTGCTTGAGTGTAGTTTTCATCTCATCTTACCTTCATTCCAGCTTGTGAGGGAGTGATAGAACTGTGATTCTGTTGGATTAGAAGTCAACATTTGAGTGAAACACCGCAAGTTAGAAACCTTTGTGAGTTTCAGGTACAAACAAATCTATATCTTGTGTGTAGAATCTTGCTAGTAAGATGGGATCAGTGGGAGCCTACCTTCTAGAAGCTAGTGAGAGGTTAAATTCTACCAATTATGCTATTTGGAAAGTGAGGATGGAGTCACTAATGGTGCTCCAGGATCTTTATGAGTTTCTAATAGATGATGAAGATGAACCTCTAGGTGCACAGGAATTAGTGAGATACAAGAAGAGGTCTAGGCTTGCACTTCACTGTATTAAGATGAATGTAAGCAATGATCTTTTAAGGGAAGTATCATCATGTAAGAGTGCTAAAGAGGCTTAGGAATCTTTAAAATCTATCTATGAGTCTAGTAACACTTCGAGGGTTCTCATGCTTAGGAATCAGATTCTACAAAGCATGAAGAGGAGTGATGAGAGTGCACAAGATTATGTGCTAAGAATCAAGTCTCTTAATAGGGAGTTAGCTTCCATTGGAGAGAAGATTCAAGATAGTGAGCTTGTTCAGATTGTCGTAAATGGTCTAGGGAGTGGCTTTACAAATTTGGTCCAAAGCTTTGCAATCCAAGACACTTTGCCTACTATAGAAAAGCTACACAGTGTATTAGTAGCTGAAGAGTGTAGGATGTTGCATACCAATGCAAGAATGAATGCTATTTCTCTGCAGGATGATGATATGAAAGCTAATTTCTCATTCAAAAGCAAGAAGAAGACCAATGGCAAGAAGAAGCACTTCAAGGAGACCAAGGAGGAGGATGAGGCTTCAAGCTCAAAGGGCAAGATCAAAGACAAGTCCAAGTACAAATGTTTTTTTCTGTGGAAAGAAAGGACATTTTGCACTAGAATGTCTCAAGAAGAAGAAGGCACAAGAGAGCAAACAAAGCAACATTGCACATCAGGAGGAAGAGGAGGATGAAGAGTCATCCTTGATGGTTTCCAACAAACCACCATCATCCAAGAGCAATGTGAAAGATTCAACTAGTTTCATCACATTTTGCAATATTTCCATATTTGGCATATTGAGGCCAAAACGTGTTTTAGACTTAGAGGTTGACTTTTCAAAGTTCATTAGTCTAAATTTCATCTGAATAAACACTTTTTGAAAGTGTGGGAAAGATAGAATGCGAGTTTGAGTAGATTCAATTTGAATAAGTTGGGTACATTGAATCTAGACCCAAAATTGGTAGGGTTAGCATTTTGGTGGGAAAGCCAAGTGGCCAAATAGGGTTTGGACCTGCTATAAAAGGATGTAACTCGTGGAGAGAGTCATCTTCTCTCTTCTCTATCTCATTTCATGCTTATACATGGTTCTCTTGGGTTCTACTATCCATTGGTGCACTATCTTGGTGATTGCTTGCAATTCTTTGTGTAGAATGATCTATATTTGTTATTTTTGGATCCACACGTGTGAAATATAGTAGCTTGCTGGTTTTGTACGGACAGCAACAGTACATAATCATTTCATTCAAGTTTGATCAATTTCTATTAGTGTTTGCATCTCAAATTGTGTGTAGATGCTGATTTTTCTACATTGGTGAAATTGGTAGTGTATTTCTCTTTCTAACCAAGATCATTCAAGTAGATTGGATCTTAAGGATCTGAAATCTTTCACATGATATCAGAGCTTGTGTTTCAGGTTATGAAGGAGGAAATCAGATCTATCAATGATTTGGTGAAGATATCAAGTCTAGAGCATGCTAGAGAGGATTCTACACCAAAATCGGATTTTTTGCTTTTGTAGATTGGATCTTTTGTAGATCAAAACACTAAATAGGTCAATATACTTGTTCAATTCCATTTTTTGAATTCACATGCTGGATTTGGCCGATTTTTGGATCATTGGTTCAGCCTAAGTGGTGGCTTATAGATTGCATATCAAATTTTCAGCATTTGCATGTAGATTTGGAATAGTCATTTTTTTGTGATTTTGTCAAAACCCTAATTTTGATTGGATCTCTAGATAGTGAGGTTGCTGGACTTCATTTGAGTGTGTTTCAATCTTAGGAAGTGGCAAAAGTCATTAGATTGAGGATAGATCATAGGTTGATCAAGATTCCATGATTCTATGTGTTGATTTGCTTGGATAAGTGCTAGAAGAGAAATTGTGAGATAGTTTCAAATCTTGGTGATTTCTTTTGAAAGCATTTGTTGTTGTTCAAATGAGTGCTTTATGCATTGAAACAGGTTGAAAGAGAAGATCGGGTCATTGCTACATGGCAACCTCAATTGGAGTCATGTTGGAAGCCAATGATAGGCTTACCTCAAGTAACTATTCATTATGGAAAGTGAGGATGGAGTCACTTCTTGAGATGAATGATGTTCTGGATATTGTTGTAGGTTTGGAGGAGAGACCAGCAACACAACAAGATCAATTGAGGTATGACAAGAGGGCCAAGAAGGCTCTACACATGATAAAGATGAATGTTACCAATGAACTTCTCAAGGAAGTTGGTAAGTGCACATCATCTTTGGAAGCTTGGAATTCATTGAAGAAGCTTTATGAATCCAAGTCTACTTCTAGAGTGTTGACTCTAAGAAGGCAAATCTTTTCTTGTTTTCAAAAGAATGAAGAAAATCCAAGTACTTTTGTTTTGAAAATGAAATCATTGAATGATGAGTTAGCTTGCATAGATGAAAGCACTAAGGAAGGAGAACTTATTCAAGTGATTCCTAATGGCTTGTTGGATGCTCATGCTAACATTGTTTAAAGTATTGCTATTCAAAAGGCTTTGCCAAGTTTGATGGATCTTCAAGAGATCTTGATCAATGAGGAATATAGGCTTCAAGCAAGAGTGGATCTACATCGACACTTCAAGAGGATGCTATGTTCACAAAGGGCAAATTCAAGGGGAAAACCAAAAGCAAGTGGTCTAAAGGTCAAGATCAAGTGGATGCTTCTTCAAGTGGCAAAAAGAAGGATAGATCAAAGCTCAAGTGCTTCTATTGTGGCATCAAAGGACACTTTGCAAGTGAGTGCTACAAGAAGAAGAGAGATCAAGGAGACAAGCCAAGTAATCTTACTCTTGATGAGGATGGTTTGGATGTGCAAGATGCAAATGATGATGCTTTTGTGATGTCTTCATGTATGCTTGCTAATGATGGAGATCTAGATCCTTGGTGGATTGATTTTGGAGCAAGTTCACACATGACCTTTCACAAAGAGTACTTCACTTCTTTGTTGGCATATGAAGATGACAAGAGGGTGATCTACACGGCCAATGATGGTGAGTGTGCAATCAAAAGGATTGGCACAATTCCTATTTCTCTCTCTACAAATAGGAATGTTCATTTGGAGGATGTCTTGTTTATTCCATCTATTACCAAGAATTTGCTTAGTGTGAGTCAAATGCTAAGTAAGGGCCTCAAGGTGGAGTTTGATGGAGATGCTTGTTTGATCAAAAGAAAGGATGTCTTGATTGGAAAAGGTAAAAGGCAAGGGAAGTTGTTCAAACTTGATGCTTGTGTTATTGCTAACCAAGTTGGATGTGTTGCAAGGGAGCAAATTTCTATTCAAGAGGTTTGGCACAAAAGGATGGGACACCTCAACTTCAAGTCATTCGAGGTAATGGCAAGGAAGAAGGTTGTGAGTGGTCTTCCAAGTTCCTTAAGTAATGACAAGCATGTTTGTGAGTCTTGTGCTTTGTCTAAGTCACATAGACTACCTTATACTAGATCTATTTCTAGATCTACAAAGCCTTCTCAACTTGTACATTCGGATATTCATGGATTTACTACAATTAGCAATAGTGGAGCTAAGATGTATGTAACATTCATTGATGATTTTAGTAGATTTTGTTGGATCTATCTACTAAAGAGCAAGGATGAAGTGTATGATGTCTTTGTCAAGTTCAAGAATGCAAGGGAAAACCAATTTTCCACAAAGATCAAGTGCTTGAGAGGTACAATGGTGGTGAGTACATATCTAACAAGTTCAAGGCCTTTTGTGATGAGCATGGGATCAAGAGGGAGTATACAACATCAAGGACCCCACAACAAAATGGAGTGGCTGAAAGGAAGAATAGGACTTTATATGAAAGTGCTAAAGCTATGAGGTTAAGTGCTAATCTTGACAAACCATTTTGGGATCAAGCTTTGTTGTGTGCCAATTTCTTGTGCAATAGGTGGCCGAGTGCTATTTTGGATGGAAGGACACCTTTTGAGATGCTATTCAAGAGGAGGCCGAGTGTCAACTTTCTAAGAACCTTTGGATGCACATGCTATGTCAACATTACTCTTGATGATAGGACCAAGGAGGATCCATCTTCAAGAAGAGGTATTTTTGTTGGATATAGTGAGGTGAGTAAAGCCTACAAGGTTTACATTCCTTCTACTAACAAAGTGATTGTTGGTAGAGATGTCATTTTTTATGAGGGACACATTCCAAAGGTGTCTTCAAGCATGATTGATAGTAAAGTAGATGGATCTAACATTCTTGATGTTGATGAGAAGGATCCTACTTTGGATGGTGGTGATGATGGACCTTCATCAAGTCAAAAGCCAAGGAGAACATCAAGAGAAAGACAAGTACCTTCAAGGCTCACATATGATCAAAAGGGTAAGCAAGTAGTTTCTGAAAATTATGTTGCTTTCCTAACCTCTTTGGATGAGCCTACAAGTGTAGATCAAGCAAGGAAAGAAGAGGAGTGGATCCAGCAATGGATCTTGAGTATCGAGCTCTTATGAAGAGTGGAACATCTTTTGGATCATGCTAGGATGGAGGAGGAGCTTCCAAGTGAAGAAGAACTTGAGAATCCACCTCAAGATGCAAGAACTCCAAGAACTCCAAGAAGATCTACAAGGGCAAGATCCGAGCCATTGAGGCTCACCTATGATGGTCAAGCTGATCAAAGGGAAGACTCATCATCTTTCACATCTTACACCTTTCTTACTTCAATGTTAGATGAGCCAACATGCTATGAAGATGCTTGTAAGTCTAAAAGTTGGATGGATGCTATGCAAGTAGAGTATGATGCTCTTATGGGATCTTGTGGATCTTCCTCAAGGGAAGAAACCTCTTGATTGCAAGTGGGTGTTTAGATTGAAGTATAATCAAGATGGATCAATAAGCAAGCATAAAGCTAGGCTTGTTGCCAAAGGTTTTTTACAAACCAAAGGCATTGACTATGATGAGACTTTTGCTCCTGTGGCTAAGCTTGTTACTATCAGGTTGATCATTAGTCTTGCTACAACCTTCAATTGGGAGCTATTCCAACTTGACTTCACAAATGCATTCCTCAATGGTTATTTGGAGGAAGAGATCTACATGAGGCAACCCGAGGGCTTCATCAAGGCAAAGCATGAAGGAAAGGTGTGTTTTTTGAAGAAGAGCCTTTATGGGCTCAAGCAAGCACCTAGAGCATGGTACTCTAGGCTAAACTCTTTTCTCATTTCCATCAATTTTGTAATGAGTGCCTATGATCCATCATTGTATATAAGTTTTCATGATGGCATGATCATTATTCTTGTTTTGTATGTAGATGACATTATCTTGAGTGGTAATGATCTAGATGGAATTAGAGATGTAAAAATTGCTTTAGCAAAAGAGTTTAAGATGGTAGATCTCGGCTATTGAGCTTCATTCTTGGAATAGAGGCTATTAGAGGATGTGATTTTAGCTTCATTTGTCAATCTAAATATGCTACATCCATCCTAGATAGATTTGGAATGAAGAATTGTAAAGGCATTGAGACACCAATGGAGCAACATGTAAAAGCATCTATTGGTTGTGATGAACCATCCTTTGAGGACATCACATTATATAGAAGGCTTATTGGCTCCTTGATCTATTTAACTATAACTAGACCTGATCTTAGTTATAGTGTTGGAAAGTTAAGCCAATTCATGCAAAGTCCTCTAGTTTCACATTGGAAGATGGCCAAAAGAGTTCTTAGATACATTTCATTCCCTAAGAATTTTGGTATTTTGTATAGAGGAACTAATCTTGGCTTAAGAGCCTATAGTGACTCGGATTTTGCAGGTGACAAAGTGGATAGAAGATCAACAAGTGCCTTTGCCACCTTTCTATGTGATGGAGTAGTATCATGGCTTTCCAAAAATCAAGATACCATCTCTCTATCTTCCACAGAATCCGAATACAAGGCCTTGACATCAACACGCAAGGAGGTCTTGTGGCTCAAAAGGCTATTGGTGGAGCTTCATATCATGGAGGAGGAGATCCCTATCATCTATTGTGACAACCAATCAGCCCAATCACTTGCAACTAATCCTACATTCCATGCAGGGAGCAAACACATCAAAATTGCTCATCATTTCGTGAGGGAAAAAGTGCAAGCTAAAGAGATCAAGCTCCAACACGTGCCATCATCAAGTTGCTTGGCTGATTTGTTTACTAAACCTTTACCTAAAGATTCATTTGTCAAGCTTAGATCTTCAATTGGAGTTATTGATAAAAGCATTGTGATCTCCAAGGCTAGATTTGAGGAGGAGTGTGAAAAATTGCCTACATTGGCAAATCTAGCCATGTAGAATATTGTACATTTTGTCAATATTGTTTGTTGGTTACTTCATTGGCCAAAGTGCCACTTGTACATACACACCTAAAGTAGGTTACCACGAGTCAAGAGGAGTGGTTGTGTCTATTTGGTAGTGATTCCTACTTTGTAGGATCTAGACCATGATTTATGATGAGATTTGTACCTACCATGCACCTACCAAGCATGACTCTTGGATCTAGGCTAGGGCTTTCACATTAGGGCATGAAAGTGGAGTCTAATTCCTTATTACATGCTGGATTTTCACCTAACTTTGCAAAGGAAGTGTGTTTTACTATGTATTCCCATTCTCCATAGTGAGAAGATAGAAACTTTTTGGAGCCTCAAGGAGAAACTCGAGTTTCCTCTCATTGTATGGTGATTACTCTATTTTTCCAATGAAACCCAGCTTTGGCACTTTGTAAACCCTGTCCACAGGCCGTACTACAGCCTTATTTCCACACGTGTGGAGTTGCATTATACTAATTGATCAATGCTTTGATTGTCTCTACTTGTTTCCAAGCTGCTAAACTAGATCTTGCTTTCTGATGACTAGTTTCTGATAGATTGTTTAACAAGCATACAATCACCTTGTGGATCATTCAAAGATCCATTTATGGTCCTTAGTATTGTACTTTTCACAGTGTACACAATACAGTGTCGCCGTTGAAGAGAGCTTCGGGAGAAGAGTAGTCTTCTGAGAGTTCGGGGTTTACGGCAGGTTGTAGACGGAAAGTAAAGCACTGGTGCATGGTTTCTAGTTTACAGAAGCTTACCAAACTCAACAAAGGGCTTATTAGCCTGTGCATAGCATCAGACAAAAAAAAATTTGGTGGAAAATTGACAATTTTGAAGCCAATTGAAAATTGAATCCGGTTTGGAGTTGCGGTCTTCTGCAAATAACTGGTGATTTCTTCGTTGTTTGTGTTTTGTTTTGGATGTCGTAAAGACAGGAAGGAAGCTAATCACACTGTCAATCAGCCATGGAGAGATTGAAAGCTTTGTGTTAGAGATTTGTCTATAGATAGATAACCTAGCAGATTTGCGGTAAAAAGTAAGAAAAGACCACTTTTTCAAGTTGAGCAAAAATCACCGTTTCTCCATGGAATTACATGTTTGAACACTCTGTAGACTTGGAATCAGTAGGGCAAACCAACTCCAGGCCTCATATTGCACTTAAATTGATTCAAAATCGAGTTTGATCAGGCTGAAATTGGCCAAGGTAGGCACGGCCGTAGACAGGGAGGAGAGCGTGGCTTGCGCGCGTCCAACTGTGCTGAAAATATAGTGGCCCAAAGGAGTTAGCGTCTCCAGGAGACAAGTTTGGCGTGCGGGAAAGCTGGTGACCATAGGATAAGTTCCTACAAGAATCAACATATCAGATCGCGAGTTGAAGATTGAACTAAAACTGAAAGAGAGCCCTCTTGGTGTCTACATCTGTTTGCCACTCGTACTGTGATTCGATCTTGGGCCAATTCCTTGTGTTGATCATGATTTTGTCCAGGGGGTACCACACTCCGCCCATTTAGATCTTTGGGGGTAGGGGAGGTAGTGGGTGTTGACCTGTAGCTGCTTGAGATTGGTAACGTATGCCTTGATGGCCATGGGATCTCTTTCAAATAGTATTTTTTTCCATGCTGCTAAGCGCCTAAGGTTGGAATATAGGCCAACTCATTGCCTTTTATCTGCTTTATTGTCACTGAGAGTTGCCAGACGTCGCGCGAGCATGTGGGAATTGCGCCACATAGGTTGGCTTCCTAAACTAAACCACTAACGGAGATCGATCTCAAGTGGAGCTACTGCCAGTCATGCGAGGGTTGGTTCCCACTGGTTTTGGAGAAAACAGATTCTGATGCGAGTTTTGTCTCTTTTCTCTCCAAAATATAGATTTGAGTATTTTTTGGGTTTTTCAAGGTTTTTGGCTGGATGCCAAGCCCTTAGAGGCTGTTTAGGACCTCCTCTATCCTCTCACACCTCCTCCAGTAGCTGTGAATAGTCCAAGCACACGAAAATATAGAAAACAAGCTAACTCTACTCAAAATCCACCTAAAAATACTCTAAAAAAAACAAAAACAACTAAACTAGTTAGTGAAAACCTATCCCCGGCAATGGCACCACTGTAGGCATGTAGATTTAGTTGGTGGGCAGCCCTTCCGCCTATATAAGAGGGTTAAAACACTTGGATAGGAGCCTAACTATGCTAAGATGCAACTTTTAGTTGATCTACTTTTTCCCTTAACTCTACTCACCTTTAACACTACTCCCACTAACTCTACTCCTCAAAACTACTCCCACTAAACTCTACTCCTCTAAACTATCAACATAATTTTGGGTGAAATGGGAAGAGAAGAATAGAAGAGATAGAGAGGCAAAGAGAGGGGGAGAGAGTGAGAGTGAGAGTGGAGGTTAGCTCACTTGCTCATATTACTTGCTAAAGGAAAAACATAAACTATGGAACCAAGAAAGCATGAACTTGGAAGCCTCCTTCTCATTAAGCATGAAAATATGGAACAAGAGGTGTCTTTTTATCAATGAGGAAGGCCCTCGCCCCAAAATCTTATTGGCTACTCCTAAAAATATGTGAACTGATCTTGACCATCTGTCTTGGACCCAATCTAATCCAAGGGTCTTAAATAAGTACATTGAATTCACATGATACATGTGAGTCTCAATTTGGACCCAACTTTGAAAGTTTGAGACTAAGTTTATTAACTTGACATTGTGGCCTCAAGTTTTATATTATTAACACTAAGGCCCAAGTCTTTTATTCTATATACAACTTAACTTGCGTGCTCATTGGGCCATGGGCTTATACGCGTAGGATGCCACGACCCTTGCAATTATTTCTACTTCCGATTTTTTTTATTTACAGTATGTTGGGAATACTCCCAACATCTTGCTCTTACTAGATCCAAGAGCATACACTTGATGACTCAACCACTTGCTTTCTAAGTAATTTGAAAACATATCTAAGCCATGAATGACAAGTAATATGTCCATACTAGAGACATGATACAAGACAATCATTACCTCACTCCAACTATGCGATGCAGAAATCTCATAAAAGAAAGATGGTATATCAAGTAATGAAAGAGAAGCATGATAGAATATTTTGGAGTGAATACCACCTGAAACTTGCCACTCTTTACCATGAACTTTGAGCCACAAAGAGTTTTGGTAGATTTGAGAATCCTACCATCATCCTCTTGATTGAGATTACATCCTCCTTACTCCTTATGTACAAAGGAATATTGGCAAAGAAAATGGATCTAAAGATCCCCAAAGTATCAACTATTGCAATCTTCATATCAAGCACTTTTGATAAGAGGTACCTCCAATTGAAGTCTTTAAGCAAGAAGTCACATGACATAGCACTATCTTTGCTTCTAAATGATGAAATGAAATCATTCAAATGAACAAGGTAAGAGAATTGATGAGAAGTAGACCTCCTTGGCAATAACTCTCCATGTGCTTTTGCCAAAGCACTATCTTCATGAGCTTCACCATCTTGGAACATAGATTGAGGTAGATCACTTGCCTCTTCCTTGAGATGATCCAAGCTCTTCTGGGCCACACTTCCACAAGGATTAGCATCAATTTTGAAAAGCTTACCACAACTAGTCCCTCTCGCTACCTTATCATCATTGTTCTTCTTGAAACAATTAGAAGCAAAATGCCCCTTCTTACCACAAAGGAAGCACTTTTTGTTGGATTTGCAAATTGTTGATGTTTGTGATGACTCTTCATCACTCACCTCCTTTGACTTGTCCTTCATGAAATGTTGATGTTGCTCTTTGTCCCTTTCTCTTGGCTTGTCCTTTGTGAAGTATGCATTCTTGGTACACCCTGGCTATAGATGGCAGGTGTTGTACAAGATTGGAAAAGAAGTAAGATAACCTTTGGCAATAACAAAAAATGGGTCACGGTTGACTCAACTGGACATATAAAGCCAACCAAGGTTTACAATTATTGGTCATCAACAACTTATGACGAATAAGATAGTGTCCCGACCCAACCAAAAGGCCACTATACGAGATCAACCGACATTATTAATTGGAGTCAAGCACTGGCCACTGTGGACTGTGCTGATTCTAACAGATGTCGTATCAAAACCACTGTAGAGGATGTGTATATTCTATCATCTTCTACAGACATTGATACACCCATCATTCCACTTATGATGATTGACCCTGTTCCTATATCTTGGTGCCCAGGAGAACCTAGCGTCCCTACCACCCATGTTTTGGAAGAAGGTATTCTTTCCATGAATGATGTTGACATGATGGATGAACATGTACTCCTTTATTTAGATAACAATCGTAATCCGTTGAAATCTTTCCCACAAGAAATCAAATCGCTAGGGCCTTTCGCTCATGTGCAAATGATCTCCAAAGTATCCAACACACAAACATATAGGCCCAAGCCCAAAGTATACACATGGGACGTGTATCCAGACGAAGTCTGGGATACAATAGATGGCGACATGATAGGCGAGGCAACAGCACCGCCCCATCAACAACCTCGAAAACCTCGATTACAAAAAACTAAAATTATTGATACAAAATTAACCGAGCATCAAAAATAGATGAGTGAGAAGTCTTAAGCAACCATTAAGCCCTTGTCTAAAGAGACAGAAACCAAACAATCAGACCAATCCTCCACGTCTGGCAGTGTCTCAATGCAAATGATATCCAAAGTTCCTGAAAACTTTGTGGAACCACCCTTTGATCCCCCACAAAAGTTTAAAGGCTTCACATTGAATGACGTTGTTATCCAGTTACCACAGCCACACCGGGAATCCATGTAAAGTTTTCACTCCATTGAAGGACCCGCTAAAACAATCTCGTTAAACCTTAAAGATCATGATGAGGAGATGGATCGAATAGTTCATGTTGGTGCACACCTTTCGTCAGATCAATTTTCTGATCTGGAAACTTTACTTTGCAAATATAGAGATGTATTTGCATGGAATTATATCCAGATGAAAGAGGTCTCGTCTGAAATAGCGCTCCATATGATTCCTTTGGAGGAGTACGCTAAGCCTATTCAGGCTAAGCCGTACTGAAGGAACCCTGTGTATTGTGAGCAGATCAATGAAGATATTAAGAAATTGTTGGATGCTGGATTCATCTATGAAGTCCAACATACTGATTGGGTATCACCCATTGTGATAGTACCCAAGAAAAATGGAAAGCTTCGTATCTACGTTGATCTAAAGAATCTTAACGCGGTTACGAAAAAAGACCATTTTCCCTTACCCTTACTACACAAATCCTTGAGAAAATGGCAGGAGCTGAAGCTTTCAGCTTCCTAGACGGTTTCAGTGGCTATTTCCTAATCCAAATAGCCCCCGAAGATAGACAGAAGACAACCTTTGCAACAAGGCTTTTGGCCTATGTAACGCCCCTTCGACATTTCAACGTGTTATGCAAATGGCATTTCAAGACCTGTTACACTTAATCGTCGAGATTTATCTCGATGATTTGGGTATACATTCTTCCGCCGACAATCACATCGAAGCATTAGAAAAAATCTTCATTTGCTACCGTAGGTTTGGAATTTCACTCAACCCTGATAAGTGTCACCCATGGGGTAGTACCCGGACATATCATTTCAAAGGATGGTATTTCTATCGATCCTTCAAAGACCAAGGTAATAGTTGAAATGCCCTTACTTGCAACAGTAAAAGTAGTTTATGTATTCCTAGTTCACACTAATTATTTTCGCATCTTTATAATCGATTATGTCGGCAAGGCCTGACTCATTTATTTAGTTGTGGTAGATCTTCAATGGACCGAAGAACACATTAAAGCCTTTGAGGAGTTAAAAACAGCCCTTACAACAGCACCCATACTTTGTTCCCCAGACTACATGAAAGAGTTCCATGTGCATACTGACACAAGTAAGTATGTCATTGGAGGTCTTCTTGCACAATCGGGCGAGTATGGCAAAGATTTTTCGATACGGTTCTTGAGCAGGCATCTTATGCATGCTGAAGTAAACTAGACCACAACCAAAAGAGAAGTGTTGGCTATGGTCTATGCGTACAACAACTCCGACATTACTTACTAGGCCAAACCTTTGCCTTCTATACCGACCATCAAGCCTTGTTTTATATTGTTAATAAATCTTGTAAAATAAGACGAATAGCTCAACGGTTATTAATACTAGAGAAATTTAATTTTCGAGTAGTCGTTCGGAAAAGAACCCAACATTTCATGGTGGATCACCTTTCCCGACTCCCTAATGCTGAAAAAGCAACTGCACCAGTCAATGATGATCTTCCTGATGTAGGTCTTTTTCAGATTGATGCTACACCATTATGGGCTAAGGAGATCACTCAGTTCCTAACAACAGACAGACTCAAAGAAGGCCTGAATATAGTTGCAAAAAGAAAATTTTTGCTTAAAGCAACGCCCTTTCAACTAATAGCAGAACAACTATACAAAAGGGACATTGACGGTATCTTCCGACGATGCGCTTATGAATCTGAGATATGGTCTGTCATATCTCAGGCTCATGAGGGCATTAGCGGCGGTCACTTCTCTGCTGAAGCAACAAGTTTATTCTTCGAGAAGGCTTATGGTGGCCATCGTTATTTAAAGACACATTTGTTGTCATTAAAACATGTGATGTCTGCCAGTGAGCCAAGAAAAATACGAAAGCAGACTTCACACCCTTGACTCCCATTATAGAAGGCAAAGCCTTCCATAAATGGGGAATCGACTTTGTTGGACCAATCAGCCCAGTTGCGAAACACACCCAAGTCCATTATATCCTAATAGCCACAGATTATACCACTAAATGGGTTGAGGCTCGGGCAACAAAGGACGCCAATGTAAAGACTGTAGCACATTTTGTTTATAAAAACATTATTACACGTTTTGGCTATTTGATTGAGCTAGTTAGTAATCGCGGCACACACTTCTTAAAAGCCGTCATTGATAATTTGCTACGCCATTACCTTGTAGTTCACCGAAAGAGTACACCGTACTATCCTAGGTGTAATGGCCAGGCCGAGTCCACTAACAAGACAATTTGTAAGATATTGACAAAGATAGTAGAGACAAGTCGTTCCAATTTAGAAATGAAACTCTTCTCAGCTATCTGGGCTTACCGCACAACTCCAAAGAAAACCACTGGGTGGGTTACCCCATTCCATCTAGTGTATGGTCAAGAGGTGGTAATGCCTATTGTTTGCGGGAAAAAAGACCCCTTTTTCAAGTTATTTTTGACGGAAAATCATCGCCACGCGTTGTTACGCCAATGTGGAATTGCTTAAATTTGATGCATAAATGGCCCATTATAGCCGGTTGCACTTTTATTAAAACTCTATTTATTTATTGATTTATGTTGGACTTAAATTTATTTAAGAGGCCTATGTCCCTAGTTCTCGGGTTTGTCGGGTCTAGAGGTGCCAGTTCATCTTGAAAACCACTTAAATGGCAGTTTATTTACCGTAGGCCACTTTAGTGATTTAAAAGCAGTTTTGGGTGCCCATTCACAAAAAGGTGCACCTCTTTGGGCCTCAGCCCTCTCTAGCATTAGAAGGGGCCAGCCTCTACATAACACCATTATTCATCTTCTTGGAGAGAGAGAAGGAAGGAGAAGAAGCTGTTGTGCTTGGTGCCTCCACTCACAGCCTATCTTTCCATCTGTGCCCATCTCATGTTGTCTTGACCTGTTGAGGGCCGTGCTATCTACCTTTAGATCGCTGCTTTGTAGGTGATTTTCCTTCACCAACAGCCTGCCTCTTGCACACTATTGTGGCTCATTCTCCCAGCCCTACCTCTGCCTATGCCTTCTTCCAATCTGCGGCTCCCTTCATGCCTTGACCTCTCATCAACGACCCTGGTGCATGATGGAAGAAGAAGCATGGTCTCCTCCTAAAGGATGATAGTTTTAACTTTAACTCGACACCGTGACTCAAAAGTAGAAGTTATACACTTGTCTGTTCATTCTGAGCCCTTGTGTGAAAAGAAGAAACTCTTTCCTATTGTGGGCGATTGTCCTCCCTATACTCTTGTGTTGTGACCATTCCATATTCTTATGCTTGGGTATTTAGTGATCCTACTTTATTATATATATATACTAAGCATGAGTTAGTTGCAATGTACATTGATAAAATAGCTAAGCTATAACAATCTCAAAGTATTGGGACGATGATGCAATGAAGGATACATGGTTCACTGCACCTTGTACCTTCCAATTGATGCAAGAATATAACTAAGGCATTTCATATGGATGAACCATTCTGTCCATTTTGGTGATCCAAATGACTTTCCATCATCAACATTCATAAAGGAGCATTATTCATACCTTCAAAAGTGCTGATTTTCTCAAGTTAATCTCTCGTCAATAACCTGCATGCGGGTTCGATTAAAAACCCCACTGGCAACCCTTTTTTTGGTTGATCATCGTTGTCCGAATTATGGCTAATCAAAATCTAACCCTATTATACCTCACTCGTTGAGTGAATTTTAGCTCATTTACGAGTCATGCTTGTATGTCCTATCGGTATCTCAAAAGCCAGAGCTTACACGCGTGATCTCTTGTCCATTTCAAAGTTTTTTAGGCTATCTGAAAATTGTAGTCCAACCGTTAGGAATTTGCCTTGCTGATTGCCATTGAAAGTGCTTGTGATCATGAACAGCCTTATTTTCGACTCCATACCCAATGGAGCTTGAGCTATAATTGTGGTACAGACCAACTTCCATTAGCATTTTCTTAGATTGGCAGTCTATTTGGGGGTCGTTTTATAATCCTTCACCTATCGAGTTCTTAGTACCCTCTCCAAGAGTCATGGAAGCCTTCTCAATAGATCTTTGTGAGAAAGCTACAATTGAGAAACAAGTAAAGACCAGGCTATTTACGTTAGCCCAGTTATGGGAGACAAGACACATATCCTACCACGCACAACTAGTTAACAAAAGACGTCAAAAGGCTTGGCATGACCGTCACTTACGCAACAAGGATTTACACTTAGGTGACCAGGTGCTTCTTTATACATCTAAGAAGCACCCCGAAAAATTGAAATTCAAAAGTAAGAGACCGTATGTTATCAATAAAATCTTTCCTAATGGTGCAGTCCAGCTGCAAACACTTGATGGAATACTCCTAGACACTGTTGTCAATGGTGGTCGTCTACGGTGGTATTACAAAGAGTTGTTTTTTGTTGACCCCATTTAACTCTAATCCCATGGTATATAGTTTACATTTTTTCTTGTTTTGTTATCATCTTTTTACATGTCTATTTTTTGTATCCTTTTATTGTTTTATACTTCATGCTTGTATTTATTTACTTTAGTGCATCTTCATTATTTTCTATAAATTTTCATTTACCACGCGCGTTATAGGTCAACAAATGACAGACTACATCACAAGGACAAGATTTGTCACATTTTAGACCACACTTTCTTTCTATATGTACGATATCTTAGTATTTTTAATTATAGCATAAATCTAGTCATTGGGATACTTCTTTTTAATGAGAACTTCTAATTTGAGCCACAATCATATTTTCTTTCATGAAGTTCTCCTTACATCACAGAGATCCATTCCTCAATAACTACCTGGTTAAGATCTCAACCAAAGGCTTTCAGTCAGATTTCGACTAACGGATTTCAATCAGATCTCGACCGAAGCATTTCAATTAGATCTTGACCGAAGGCTCTTCATCAAATTTCGACCAAAGGCTTTCTCTCAGATCTCGACTGATGGATTTCAGTCAGATCTTGATCGAAGGCTTTTACTCAGATCTCGACCGACGGATTTCACTCAAATCTTGACCGACGGCTTTCTCTCAAATCTCAACCGACGGATTTCAATATCATCTCGACCGAGGAATTCCAGTGCCATCTTGACCAAAGACCTTTATTAAGATCTCGACTGGAGCCACTCGTCAAGATCTCGACTAAAGATTTTTTAAAAAAAGTACATTAAAGAGCCATCACGTCAAATCTTGACTGAAGCAAGACGACGACAGCCGTAAATACCATGACAACGAAAGCATTCGTACCTCAACGAAGTGTGAATAATGGAGTTTCTTGCGACTATCTGCTTGCGATCTTGCTACTTCCATGTTCGATTCTGGCGCTCTTCTATTACATCCATCCGTCCTTGGCTACACACTACATCCATTGAGTTTCTACCATCCTGGTTTAATCACCATACAGGGCACCATCACCAACCAACCTAACATCGTTGGCAGTCAAACCATCTTCTTGAAACTTTTCACACACCTGAGGGGTATTGTCATGCAAGCACACATTACGCTTCGTTACACTATTGAGAACATCATCATCAACATTTTCACAACCACTTATTTTTTCCACTCCCCTCACCACCTCCACCACCGTTCCCACAGTTCTCCATCTTTTTCATCTTTCCAACATTCTCATACTCAACCGACATCAGAACATCTTGTCCTTTCAGCCATTCTACTTAACCCTTTCTACTCTACCATTCCAACCCCACTCCATCGATTCCTTTTCTTACAGATACACCATATTCCCACACCTTCACTTTGCACACATTTTTCCTTCCCTACTCGACCGATGCCATCAGCTTCCATCCCCACCGATGCCCTCCTGTTCAATCTCGACCAATGCCATCAGCTTCCATCTCGATTGATGCCATCAGCTTTCATCTTGATCGACACATTTCAAGTCCAATCTCGTCCTTCCCATCCCATCTTGACTGACGCCATCCGTCACACTCTCGACCGAGCCGAAGCCCCTGTTAACACTGTCTCCAATCTCAACCAAAGCACTTTTTCCAGACCACTATTTGTTTCAATTTCTCAACATGTCCTCCAATCAGAGTTCTAGTTCCGACGACCCTGATGCAAATAAAATCGACATCCAGATGTGCAAGCTAGATATTCAAGAGATGCAAACCTGGTACCAACAGACACAACCTTTTTCAAGGCAATTGAGTTCCAAATTCCTATCCTGGCTAGGTATCAGAGTCCTTATTTGTTCCATATGGCATACGCCAATTACAATGTCATTGCAAGATCTTGCCAATTCATAGTTCCCCCTATCGAGAACTATGTCTACAATACATATTTTGCGATGACAGACTTGCATACATTCGGGGTCCCTTGTGGCCCAAATGTTGTTACTAGGATGCTCCACAAGATTGATCAAACGACCTATTTTAGATATATTGATCCATCAGTGAAGAAGTGAAAGAATAAAGGCGCGTATCGCCTCGAGGCCATTAATGATCCACAACTAGTAGTTGTGTGTGCGTACTTGACCAGGTACACACAACGACCACAAACAAAGGTACATTAGGTCCCTATGTCTTTATTCCACATGATGGCAGATTCAGGACTGGATGCCCAAAACCTTTATGATTAAGCACAGCTTGCTTCGAACTACCTTCATGACTATATCAGGAACAAACAACAGATTACAGTGCTGGGGTACTTGATGACGGATCTCACACTCAATCAGGTGAACAGTGGTCCCCAACTTTGAGGACAACTGCAAGTAGCAGACAAAGCTTGGGATATCCCCATTGAGTCGAAAAAGTCCAAGCATCCCCACTCATGGGCCACATCACCATCAAGGCTTCCACCCAAAAGGCCAAATACCAGTATTATCACACTGGTACAGAAGCAACCCAGCCCTCAACTAGATCCAGTAGCGAAGGATCATCGATAGCTCAACAAGCTGACACCTTTAAGCCCCAATTGCCTGACACACAACAACAATGAATCCGAAGGAAGCTCCAGGCACAGAGGAAATCATCCTATGGCACAGAATTTGAGGACTCCGACTCTGATGATGGAAGCTCCTTCTCACATGCAGCCTCTCAACAACACTCATCACCCTCACACATCATCAATGGGGGTGATGGAGCAGCTACATCTATAGCAGTAGATACAGGCACAACAACAACAGTTGTACCACCAAATCAGGCAACAACTCCACCCCTCTTTATTACAATGCCAACTCCGCCAACCTCACCAAAGGCACATTCTTTGGGGGGGGGAGAGGAGTGGGGAGTACTATTTTCCAAGACATGAGAGCAGCTCAACAACCACAGGCCCAACAAGTCCATACTCTCATGGACACTTCACAATATTTTGATGTTGCGAACCTGATGGAGATCAGTGATGATGATGCAAAAAAAGTGAATTAGTCAAGAGGAAGTCTGACCCCTCCACGAACCACCACCACCACTATTTCTACTAACATTGTATCTCCACTCCCTCCACTTCCACCCTATTTCCCTCCACAACGTCTTTGTTTGGAGTAGCTTCACCAACCCACACCCTTGATTAGTACCCAACCATCACCAATGATCGGCCTATCAGAAGGGGGCTACCATATGCATTGGTTGGTAAGCCAACACCAAGTGCTTGAGAATAAGTTTCCGTACTAGAACACAGAGATTGCATGACAGCAGAAGCTGGCCAAAGAAAAAGAAAAAGAGACAGACGAAATAAAACCATGATGGCTGAGCGGAAGATCAATTGGAAGAGGTCCAGCAACAACTGAAGCACCAGATGGTCCAGATCGACCAAGCACTAGATGGATCGTCGGGAGCAATGACAGTGGATGCTCCTCTGGTTAAGCCTGAGGATATATAGCTCTAGGCCCCATAGGCCACAACCATTCGGCTGGAAAAATATGTGCAGCTAATTCAGGAATGAGAAGCCGAATTTTTTTTTTTTAAATTTCATGGCCAAGCAAGAAAAGGTCATTCTTGAGTCCCAGAAGTAGCTTGAAGAAATGACAAAGGCCCTGAAACAAGTCTTGGACAACGTGAACCAACTATGGAACATGGTGTGCAAGGCCCAAGCGGGTGCTTCTACGAAGAAACCACAGGAAGATGATGGAGATGATGGAGCTGACAATAAGGATAGGCAAACTCGACCATCAGATGGTAGCTCGGGATTGGGGGCCCAGAGAACCCAAGCTGCTTTCAGAGCTTTTCCCCCTCCACCTCCTATTTCTAATTTCCATTCTTATTTTTTATATAATTTTTCTAAAACATTTGTTCCTACTTACCCTGTTTTTTCACTTTTCTCCTGTCCACCAACTCCTGGCAGATTATTGGGCCCATCCAAAGGTCCAACTGACAAGTACAAGCCCGATGGGATGAGTTCCTACAACAGTTCCATTCCTTCAGTGCGGCGTACAATTTGTTAAACCCACCACCTCCTAAACCTGTCATCCTTATGTCTCTCTCTCCTGATCACTCCATCCCTGACCCTCCAGAAACTAACACTAACATTGGTGGTGATGATGACTTTCTGGCAGATCCGCCAGAAACCAGAAGATTCTTGCCCAGGCAAAATATGGGCACAACTGAGCCATCTACAAGTGAGTGGGCTAAGGAAAGTGATACGGGCACTAAGGCCTTGGACGACTACTTGGCAAGGCCCCCACAATGACGTAAGGCAACCTCACCTACCAGGCCAAGGGGAAATATGGCAGATACCAAGGAATCTGAGAAGTTCGAAAGGAAATATCCTCCCAACATGAGGGGAGACAAAGAGGAGATCGATCAAAGCCAATATTCCACAAGGGCTACGATCATTGCGGCACTGCAACCACAACCTGAATGGAAGAGCAAAGTTCTAAGGGATAGCAGGCGACTACAAGAATACCTGAGGGCACCAGCCTGGAAAAGAATTGATCATTTTTACATGCCGCTCAAACGAAGAAATCTTTGCCCTGTAGAGCGACCGTGGGTCGAAGTGGTGAACTGGCCGGTAATTCCAAGAATCTCAGGCAATATCTCCTTGGATAATCTGAGCTTACAATTGTTGGATTTTGGGCACAAGTACAAGACCAATGTCGATCTGTGTGTGTGTGAGAAAGTGCCAAGTATTGTTGTTCGATGGCCTTTCTAATGCAGTAAGAGTGTTTTTGGGATCGCGGCTTGGATCCAATAAGGATCAATCCCAACATGGCTCTCTAGTCAGAGGAAGACCATGAGATGATGGTCCGGCTTTACTACAGAGCGGCCTTCATGTCATCGTGATATGTCACTATGATAGAAGGCTGGCAGGAAATGGGCTTCATCGAAAAGATACAAGATTACCTGGGGCCATTATCCTATGGAAGTAAATTACGCTTCCAAGTCTTCGAGGCCCTGGGAAGAAAAATGAGCGAGTGAATAGAGTTGGCAAGGCGACGAGGCGAGCAGGACTCACAAGAGGTTCTCAAGAGGGCTGGGATTTAGCAGCCATTGAGAGATCTCTATTTTGCAGAACATTTTTGCAAATATTAAGCACTTGGCTTTACGGAAGCTAATGAAGATCCACGCTTTTCCAAGTGCTAAGCGAAATGACATCATCTGACATGTGTTGCAGTGGGTCCTGCAACAGATTAGGGGTGGATAATGTTAGCAGATTCTAGAGAATCCCCAGATGCTGAGCCAAGCTGAAAACACAGAGCATCTCTCACCCAAGACCGAGGAGGTCTCAGAAGGAGGGAAGCAAAAGAGGCTGAGAGCCAAGCATGAGAGCCGAGGATTACTAGCTAGGATTGCAGATTGTTTCTATGTGAGCCTACATGTGGAATCCCAGAGAAGGAACGACCATGTAGAAGCTAGTGACATTCCTAGGCAATGTAAATAAATGTAGACCTCTCTTAAATAAAAGTAGAGTGAGCCACCTTTTGATGGTGACCTCTAGTGGAAGAGCTATTTTCGCTTGTAATTTCTAAACTAGTGGGCAGCCCTCTTGCTTATTTAAGGCCCCCCTCTCTTGTGAGAGAGCTTTAATTGTATTGTCATTTCTCTTGTTTGAATGAAGAAGATCCTCCACGAGTTATTGGCAATTGAGAAGCTCCTTGTTCATGGCTATTGTCTTGAGTGAAATTCCTATGAACATGCTTTGATTTCCTTGTTGTGGTTGTGGATTAATTAGATTTCTTGTTTCTTTATTGTAATGTGGAATGTAGATGTGGATTAGCTTTCTTGTTTCTTGATTTTGTAATTTCCAGCATCTAGGTAAACTAAATAGGCTAAGATTGTGGATCAGATCTTGCATATTCACTAACAATCATGTCCTTGATTGTTCTTGGGAATTCCAAGCATCAAGAGAGGTGTATTTCTTGATTCTTGGGATGCTAGAATGTTGTTAGGTAGTTAGCTTTCTTGATTCTTGTTTTTGTTGTGTAGATTAATCTTGATGTTGTATTGCTCCCTGATTTCTTAGAGTAGTTTAGTAGAGAGAGAGAGAGAGAGAGAGAGAGAGAGAGAGAGAGAGAGAGAGAGAGAGAGAGAGAGAGAGAGAGAGACTGGTCCGAGGGATGGTGGCACGCCATCCCTCCACCATTTTTTTGTGCAATTAATTCCTGCAGGTAGTCATCAGGAGGGCGCACTATATGGTGCAAGAGGTGGTGTGAAAATTGTCAACATTTCCTAGCTAGTTTGGGGCTTAAATTGGCAAATTTGTTACATAGTTTTGGTACTGCATTTTCACACGTGTGAAATAGGCCTAAAGTTTTTTATTTACTATATTTTTTTAGTATGAAGAAGTGTCAAACTTTAGACCCTTCGAAATGAGACCATTTTGATGTATTTTGGTCATATATGTCATTTTTAGCTATTTTTCCTATAGAGGAAATTTTTAGGGTCAAGTACCTTTTAGAGAGAGGAGAGAGAGTCATCTTCCTCATCTATAAATAGTAGAAAATGCATGGAGAAATAGGTTGGAGAAACTTATTGTATTGTTGAGAGAGATCAATAGATCATTGTCACAGTTTCTTCCTCCATTGTGAGCATTGCTTTGTGTATTGTCTTCAAGCTCTTGTGTATGGTCTTAGGTGCTATCCAAAAGTGGTAGGGTGTTGTTCCACGACCTGTTTGCTGTTATTTTTGCCTGCCATCAATATCTTTCATAAGTTTCTTTTGTTCCTTGAATGCTTTGTCAAGTTCATGTGTATCAAAGGTAGCATTAGGATGCTTTGCCATTTCTAGCTTTTGTAGCTTGTTGTGCAAAGATCTTAGCTAGAACATTTGGGATCTTAGATCCATTCAAAATCCACTTTTTCCACATGGTATCAGAACTGGATGGCCGTTATTTTTAGTAAGGTTTCCATTTATGGTGATATGTTTGATCAAGTTCTAGCATGATTATGCATTGCATTGTTGATGAAATCTTACTAACCTTTGTTTGTTGAGTTGAACTTGTGAATCAAAAGCATATATTAGGTCTATTGAACAGCCTCCACACATGTGGGACCTACCTATGTACAAATTTACAAGGTTTAATCAAGTCATAAATTTTTAATTTTAAAAATTTTAATATTTAATGGTCTGAATTGTTGGATTTATTTCCTCTACTCTCCTTAAATCCCATTTTAATCTGCCTCCATTCATGCTGCATTGTTGTGGGTATTTCCTGCACAATAATGAACAAGCTTGAAATATTGTTGGTCAAGCCTTACCTACTGGGCCCTGTCACAATACATTGTATAGTTAGAATAATAAGTGCGAGGGCACCGGCTTCCTGCGTGTATAAGACCGACCCAGTGACCACGCAAATCAGATAAATAGAACTTGAATAAAAGGACTTTGGGCCTTGGTAGAATAAATTAATTAAAAAGCCCAAAGTCAAGTTCATAAGGTTCTAAGTTAAAAGAGAATCTCACAAACTCACATGAATCATGTGAGTTTTGCCCTTTTCCTAATGAACCATTAGATTGAAGGTCATTTAGTTTGAAGGGCTAGGATGCGGCCAATGAGAGCCAAGATGGCCCTCCCTCCTCAACTATATATGGAGGCCATTTTCCATTGTACACATATTCCATTCTTCACAATAAAGCTCTCTTCTTTTTAGCACTCTCTCAGTCTCTGTCTCTTTATCTCTCTCTCTCTCTCCCCCCAAGGGTGATTGGTGCATAGCTATGGGTAGGCGCACGAGCCCCCATAGCCCCAACCATCTTTGGTGAGCTCTCTTCTCTCTCTAATCTCTCTCTCTCTCTCTCTCTTCTCTCTCTCCTCTCTCTTCATACGTTGGGATAGAATAGCTTTGGGTAGGTGCTCGAGCCCCCAAAGCCTTTCTCAATCTAGGAATTCCCTCTCTCTCTTCTCTCCTCTCTCTAAGTAGCGACCGAATAGTTTGGGCAAGGTGCTCGGGCCTCTCAAGCCTCTCGCTACTTGGAACTTCTCTCTCTCTTCTTGCTATGTGGGTGAAGGTGAGGTTGCCGCTCCCAGCGACGGACCCCTATGCTACATCGACGACACAACATGCATATTTACTAACGTTGTCGCACAGTCTGCATATTCACACGCAAATTCGCATAGACGAAGAAAAGGCGAAAGAATCGCGACACTATGTTTTTACACACATTATGGTGACAGAAGAAAAGGGGACACTATCTTATGGAATGCCAAAGGTGCCCTAAAGGCAAAGGCACCCTATAAATCTAATCCTAAGGCTACTCGTAAGAGTGACACACCTTTCACATCATCATCACCAACGGTCACTTCAGCACTGACTGACGTCGCACCCTTTTCACGCTCACCCCATGCAGTTGTGCTAACAGATTGGACAACGACTGCAGCCACCCATGATCTCTTACAAACAACACGTCCACTCTATACTTTCCACATCTGCACACCTGTAATATTATGTATATATGTTGGATACCATTTGTGTATTCAAGGAATGAGTTGATGGATGAGACGAAGTAGATGCCTCGTGCATTGATTCTTGATTGTCAGCAATAAGGTTTTATTCCTTTATAGAATGTATAAGCTTCGTAGGGCACACGGTTTCGTCCGCTATTGTCTTGTGCTCTACTGCATTATTGACATGTATACATGATATACTTAATCTGATACAGTTCTTTGTTCTGCGTTCAGATCTATGTTAATATTGCTATGCTTATCATTCATTCTGTCTGATCTTTCTAGTTGTTCTTTCTGGTGACAGACGACTAACATTTTGTCTTGTCTTTCACGAATCTATCGCGACTAATTATCAGTCAAGCACAGTCTAACTTGTCGCGAATAATTCGCGACAAACCATGCTTCTGGCGCTTTATTGATTTATTAATGTTTGGCTGCATAACCTAGAATGACCGTGGTTTCCATCACTAAAGTTCTGTTCATTCTGATAGGTGTAGTCATGCTTAGCTCGTTCCGCTGCACACGAACATTTTTTGTTCGAGTTCGTTTCTTGTTTGTGTTTCGTTTCTTGTTCGAGTTCGTTTCTCGTTCGTGTTTGTTCATCTCCCTCTCTCCAACATGAATTTATTACTAATAATATTGAATATATTTTCTTGTGTGAACTAGAATATAGGGACTCAAAGACAAAAGTCTAGTTGTCCCAAAATAGAAGAATCCAATGTGGTAGTAGGTGGATACTCTTGTGACTCACTCTAAGTCAAAGATGCTATCAACTTAGGGTTATGGATAAAAAAAAAGTGAAAGAAATATGAGTATGAGATTCAAGTTGATTTTTAAATTATCCACAAGTGATCATTCTACTTACAATTGAGATAATTGATTTTCTACGTATTGGTGGTTACGCTTGAGTTTAGTAGAGATTGTACATGTATTTCTTGATGCAAATTAGATAATTAGTATTTATTATATCTTTTTCTTGTCCTATACTTGTTTTAGCTCCAACTTGAGTGATGATCCAAGATCAAGGCGTTTGTGAAGCCATTACAAAGATTGTTTTTTTGGGTTATTAGTTTGGCAATTTCAAGAGGAACTAATTTGTTTTTGGTCAAAGTGCAAACTCCACTACTTTAATATACATTTTTGATCATTTGATACATTTTCAAATGTGCATATATTTCGAAATACAAGTCTCACATGTGTAATCTCTTTTTCGCATCAACTAGTACTCAAGCCTCACACATGTACTCTCTTTCATATTCATTTTTGATCATTTCACATTTGTAATCTCTTTTTCACATCAATTAGTATTCAAGCCTCACACGTTTACTCTCTTTTCCACAACAACTAGTACTCAAGCTTGCATCTTATCCACACAATAAAAGATCTTATCTAATTCGACTACTATGGAGGAAAATTTTATATCTGTGACTATATAATGTTTCTATGGATTCATAACTAAGAATAAGATGATAATTAGTGACACTCAAGTGAAAAAAAAAATGATTGAATCTTACTCATTGTGAAAAGATTCAAAAACAATAGTCAAAGAGGATGTAACACACATTTATTGAAAATTTCAACAAGTTTAGCTTATTCTTTTTTTGGCACCAATGCTATGAGGATGTCACAAAATGATCTAAAACATCCAATATTGTACTTATTTCTCCAATTGACATGGTTAGGATTATATTAAACAATATCACTATAATAATTGAAACTTTTCAGCATAAATATCCTAAGATAATCAAGTGAGATGTTGATCTAAACTTTTTAAAGAGAAAATTCAAAGAGCAATTTCACAAAAAAAAAAAAAATTCAATGCCAATTATTGATTGGTTTGAAACTACAATAATAAAATACTTTTAAGTGACAAAAGTTGCATATGCGGATCTCATTTAGACAAAATGTTAATTATCCTCATATATTAGGTTGATTAACATTTTTAGATGTCTCGGGAACTAAACAATATGGACCCAGATGAAATTGTTTTTCCATCTCATATCTAGTAAAGTCAAAATTATGAAGTTATTGATTCAAATTCATGGTATGCAATAGATTTTGTTGACTCTTATAATAGTATGAAGCATCCAAGTTTGTAATCAAGATTGTTAAGATTTTTTTTTGTGGATAAAATTATGCATGCTATTATGTTATTTATATATTTATATAAGATTTAAATTTTTTTATGAAGTGCAACACACAATGTACTATAAAGATAAGTAGCAAAAAAATATCTTACATTGAAGCAAGAAAGCATATGATTATGAACAAAAAAAAACGTGGTAATAGAAAAAGAAAATAATAATTAAATAATGAAATGAGTACTTATATACGTGTAGGAATTTGTGCATTAATTAGTGGTTGAGAGTATTGAGCTATAATAGAGATGTCATCATAAGATTCCACTATTTTGAGACACAACATGCATGCAAGATCCTATAAATAGATGAATGTCAACTCAAATGAGGAAGAAACCATGGATTACAATGGAGATTGTACTTTTTTGTTGGCCATCAAAGACATAGAAAGTCGTGAGACATTTTGTCTCATAAATGATGATATGGCACCTTTATTTTCAGAATATCATATTGCCAAGTTGTGACTTTTTTCATCTACTTTTATGGATGGAAATATATATATATATATATATTGTAAATATATCTAGTTGGAAATGCAATATTTAAAAAAATCACCTCATTTTCAAAATTGGCATGTTTTGATTGTGTATTTAAATTATGTTGAATACAGATTTTTTTTTTCATATATGAAAAATTAATTAATGCATTCAATATACATTGTCATAATTCTCACCATTTACATTATATATTTTCAAAATATTGCAATTATATATATTGCACTAGTATGATTATGTACAATATTTTACATGATACACTCACGTATATGCACAGTCACTTTCCCATGTGTACTTTCTTTTTCATAACAATTGATACTCAGGGTTGTCCACACAATAATAATTCTTATTTAACTTGGCTACTATGGGGTGGTAAAACTTTCTATTCATTAATACTAGAAGTTTTCATGAATTTTATAATTAGAAAACAAGATGTGAAATAGTAACAACTATAAGAAAACGACAGAAGATGAACAAACATTATGAATGTTGCCAATATAATCGATGAAGTTGAAAGACTAATCATAATCAGAAGATACAAAAACAATCTCCAAAGAGGATATAACACAACAATCAGGAAAAAATTAGCAACTTTAGCTTGGTATTTTTTAGATTAGCATTGTTGATGTTATGTGGATGTGACAAAATGATCTAAAGAATAAAAATTGATTTACACATACTTTTGAATGGTTAACAAATTATAAATACCTATATGTGATGTGTGTCATTGCTTTACGTGAAGATTTTGTCTTGTAGAAACAAAACACATGGTCAAAAGAGCTTCATAAAGGCAGTAGAGATTGTGTCTCCATTCTAGGAAAATTTTAATATCATGTTCAAAAGTGAAAATTCTAGCTCTAGGCTCAGTGTTTTAAACATTAAAAAAATTTGGTAGATAAATTGCATATCTTGTTTAGAGCATTAGTCTTAGTGTCTTGGGTCACAATTTATAAAGTAATATGAGCTCAATCATTCTCACTTCAAACTTATTACGAATGCATTATAGAAGACAAGTAAAGATGAGGTGGGGTAAGAAAGAAAAAATGATTTGATTGGAAAGAAAATCATTGGCATGTGAAGATATATTTAATGCACCTCATATATTAGACAAAGTATGCAAAAAGAGAAGAACGGGTAAGATATTTTATCAAGAGAATTATATTTTTTTAAAGATTTTAAAATTTCATTTCCAAGTTTAAGATTTCAATCGAGTCTAATCTCGTAAAGAATTTTAAATTGTCATTAAAAAATATGCAACTATATTTTTTATTTATTTATTTTTAAACAATTTCCATTATAATATGGTCAAATTTGATTCTATTCAATTAATCACTATACAAATTGTATTCATTATGCGATTAAACAAAAACATAACAATGTTATTTTAACAACAGATTGTAGATCAATCTATAAGAATACTCAAACAAGAAGTACATGAGGGTAATTATGGAAACGCTTTAGTGTTTTGTTTTTTGACTTTCAAGAAAATCTTGACACTTGTGTGATATGGTTATGCCTCTGCACTGTGGCTTATTCTCAAGTAACCTAACATGTCTAATTCATTTGTTATAGTCATTTCAAGATTGCAATAGATTGAATTTTCAATTTTTTTCTAATGAATCATGGATCTAAGTTTGCATAGCATTTTGAAAACTGTGGGGCAAAAACATATTTTTTGGAATAGTTAAGTCACCTAATAACAAATCATATCATGACTAACCAAATTACAAAGAAATTATATTTAGGAAAAAAAAAAAGTTCAACTATGTCTATGTTCATAGATGATTTCTAGAAGCTTATAGTAGTCTAAGTGAAAATATTGATGAAATTTTATCTCATCTTATATATTGATTTAGCACAAAGAATAAAAACAATTGTAATCTGGTCTTTAAATATTAGACGATCTTGTAGTTTGTGAACATAAAAAAACATATTATAAAAACCAACTAGAGATTGATTTGTAAATGGTATGAGAGAAAAATCTGATTTGTGAGATGCTAGAAAAGTTCTATTCTAATAATTTTGTCAGGTTTGACTAAAAACTATATCTAGAATTTTTGAAATTTGCCATTCAGTTTTTTGTTTTGCTCAAATTGTCTATGGTATAGGCACATATGGACTACAACTACATTTTTTGACTAAGTAGATTTTAAACTAGTATAGACGATATTGTCTATTGAAAGTGAATGGTGTGGACAATGTCTCATATTTTAAGAGAATTAAATAATGTTGCTATAATAAATCTACATTTAATTTTCTAATAACATAAAAAAAATTCTCTAGAAGAGATCGATCAATAGGAATTCTTTTTGTCATATAAAACACACTCCAAATCAATGAGATATTTTTTGAAGCTAGACAATTGATACTTTCAAATTTGAGCGTTATCATGGAATTGATACTTTGAGCTTTGTCATAGAATTGTGCATATTCTCATATAGATCTCACAAGAAAGTAAAAAATTGACTCCATATGGTATTATATGTGAAAAATGCAAAAATAAGCTTGGTAGAGGCCAAAAATCTTGTATATAGATAAACACACATGTGTGGAGCCTGTTCCCACGTGTGAAAATAGTGTACTTGTCATGTACCATAATCATATAGGTTGTACATATGATTTAATTTAAGTTCTAGTGGCTAAAAAGGCCAAAAACTAGTTTTCTAGACATATGACACATGGCATTAGTCTATTGCTTGCATGAGCCACATCCTTTGGTTAGGTGTCACATCCCATGTGTAGAGGACAGCTCACATGTGTGGAATAAGCTGAAGTAGACAAATTTTGACTTCTAGAAGATTTTCAAGTAGATCTCCATATAGAAGGAAAATGGGCCAAAAGTGCTCAAAATAGAAGGTTTTGTCCAAGTGTCAATTTTGCATGATGAATCATCATATGACAAAGCACCTTCACACATGTGGGATCAAAGGGATGATCAGTACCACGAGCTCCCACTTATTGTATATATAGAGCCACATTTGGCCATAATCAGTGTGAGACACCAATCTTGGTTTTGGAAGCAATTTTGAGTGATTCTCTCCATTTGTCTATATTTGTTTTGATTGTTTTGAGGTTCTATCAATGTGTACTTGATTTTCAGGTTGGAGTCCGTACTCAGACAATGTTTCACACATGTGAAACCAGAAAGTACACTTACCTTCAATTAATGATTGTTCTTGTTAGGACCTGTATCTAGAATTGATCAAGATTGATCTTAACCTGAAATAGATTGATAGATCAAGTAATCTGACAACCAATTCCTCTTGAGGATCAGATTAGGATCCACTCTTGGTCCTTTTTGTACTTTTTGCACATGGTATCAGAGCCTAGTACAAGAGTTTTTGTTGAAATTGATAGGGTTAATCCAAATCAAAGCCAAAATTAGCAGTTTTTTGGGAACTAGTCAAATTTTGTGTAGCGAGTTGGATTTGATAGCTATCCTCAAAATTTTTGGTCCAGATCTTGTTGTGGGCTATAGGAACATTTTTCACACGTGTGAGGCCGTACAGCTCCGGTTTTGGCTGAGAAATTTCAAAAATTTATAGAATTTGACTCACATACCCAATTTGAGTGATTTTTGGTGCAAAATCAATCATTTTCTATACTGAGTCTAATCCCTTGATTAGTTCTTGGATTGGATCAGCCAAGAAATTAAATTTGAAGCTTGAATTAGGTGCATTAATTTATTATCTCTGATTTTTTGAGTGCATGTTGAAGTTAAGAGAGATTTTGCTAAAAATCATAGATTAAGGAGTGATATGCAAGGTGAGAGGTTGAAATCCATTGTACCATCACTCTAGATTTGTTCAAAAGTGATAGGGTCAAGTTTAGAAGCATCAATTTGCTAGAAAACATCCTTGGATCTGTCCTCCAAGTGAAACCTTTGAGAGTTTCTAGTGCATATAAAGCATCTATGCAAATCTTTTGTAGAATTTGACATAGATTGGCTTCAATTGCTACTCAATTTGTTTGAGTGATTGTAAGGTTTGAAAAGAGTCATTAAGGTGTCTATGACAAATTTGTAGAGAGAGATCCAATTTTCTAAGAGTTCCTTTCTTTGTAGAGGGCAAGATCTAGAAGCTCATTATGTGTTGTTATTGGTGAAGAATTTGGCTTCTCCTATGTGATCAAATCTTTCTAAGTGGCATTAGCTCTTTGAAGCACAATATCTTAGTGAGAAAAATCACAACTTTTGATTTTGAATTTCATTCCAAGTCATAAAAGGTAGAGTAATTGGTGGAATCCAATAGGAGTGATTGAATTCAATTTGTTGAGCAAAAATTGACATAGTATGTATGAAACTCAAATTAGTTCTATTCAACTTTCTTTGTGAGAGTGTGAGGGTCAATTTGTGATCCCATTGGATGTCTAGAATGAGGAGGAGTCCATATTTGAGTATTCATGCATGGTTGAGATCTTTGTGAATCTCTGGTTGTCTAATTTTTTAAGCTTTGTGAAAAATTGGTGGTATAGTTTGTTGTCAAATCAAATCAAATTCATTCTAAATCTCAAGTGTCAGATTATTTGGGTCAAGAGTGAGTCCAAAAGAAGTGATTAAGTTTGATTTTCATGTATTTGAAACAAAACCCATCTTTTGTTCAAGAATCTCAAGTGTTGAGAGAACTAGTCAAGTGAAAAGGAAAATCTAGGTGTCAAATCTTTTTCATATCCATTTCAACTTTCAAAAGAAAGAGTCATTGGTATTTGATGAGTCCAATAGGAGATTGGATCTGATTTCTTTAGTGATCTGATTCAAAGATTGCGTGCTTTTGTCTAGGTGATCAAAGCAAAGTTTCCAAGTGACTAGTCATTATTGTGAAGATTGATTCTTAGGTTTGTGAGCTAGATCTTTTGTAGATCCTTCTAGATTTTTTAAGATGTTCAAATCTAGTCTCTTGAAAGTCACAAGTTACATTTTTAGAATCATATCACAGGTTTTTATTCACATGGCATCAATAGGTGGCATCCTATTGAAGGAAAGAAAGGATCCTAAGTCCAACCTTTGTGGCAAGGGAGGATATATTTCCTCAAGATGCTACAAAAAGAAGACCAATCCATCCAAGGAGAACCAAAGCAAGGGGGCCGAGGTGAAGGATGGAGCTTCAAGTTCAAAATGCAAATACAAGAAGGACAAGTCCAAGGAAAGGTGTTTCCTTTGTGGAAAGGTGAATGAGGCTTGGAGTCTCACAAGGACTTGCAAGATTTGTCTTCAAGAGTCCATCACAACACATGTTGAATCTTTTGAAATTTTTCATTTGGAAGTGCATTGTTTGGTTCAAGATGCAAAGATAGATGTCACTTTCATAAAAGTAACTTGGATTTATTTTATGTCCTTGGAAAGTATTTTGCTTGGAACTTTGGACAAGTTCAAACTTATTGTTATTATCCAAGAGAAATCAATCAAGAATAAGGAGCAATCACAAAATGAAAATAGTTTCATTTATGCTCTTATGTCAACTTATGAAGAACCATTTTGCTTTGAAGAGATTTTTGTATCTCAAAGGTGGATTAAGGCAATACTAGTTGAGTGTGATGCCTTAAAAGATAGCAAAATATGTTTTCCTTGTAAGCTTACATTAGTTATGAAGTCAAGGAAATGGAAATATCTTCATAATGTAGGATCTTTTGGTTTCAATAAGATCATGAATGATGTGTTCATTCATAAAGATGAAAATTGTAAGTTTTCAATCTTAAAGGCAAGTTGTAAACTTCTTATGAGAATAAGTGAAGCATCCAAAGTGGACACTTATATCCATAAGCAAGTAGTTAGCCTTATTGAGATGGAAATGCCTTTTGATTTCAATATTAGAAAAATCATGCCAAGTTGCGGTGATTTTTGGACTTATGTTTCTAGCATAAGTAATTCTGATAATCATAGGAAGTGCATATTGTGTGGTCATAGTTGTTGTGACCATTATGAGACATGGAGGTCTCAGGTTTCCATCAAGAAGGAGCACCATGAAGAGGATCTTAAAGAATCATCTCAAGGTTCAAGTGTGCCAAGGATTGAGGAGGAGAGATATTCTCAAGTTGTGATGCCAAAAAGAAACTCAAGAAATATGGTTGATTCCATGTGGCTCACATTTCAAGGGAAAGAGGAGCATATCTCATGTGGTATACATCTCACACTTACTTCTCTTATGTCATTTGATAAATCAATTTGCTTTAGTGAGATCATTGCGTCTCCAAATTGGAGTAAAGCCATACTAGTTGAGTATGAAGTCTCTCTTGAGAACATAGATGATGTTATTAAAAGGTTGAAATTGATTTTAAATCAATTAGAAAGCAAATGGTTATTTCATCAGATGTATGCTCTTGAGTCATGTAAGAGCAAAAGTGATTTGTTCACTCATAGTTTGAAAATTTGTATTGAGGCAAATTGTAAACTCTTTATGAGAGGAAGTGAATCATCTTCTAAAGACACTTATCTCCATAATGAAGTATTTAGTCTCATTGGATCTAAGATTAGCATGGCAAACAAGCATGAAGATATGATGCAAACACTTTGTTATTATAGCATGCATAGTCTTGCCAATTTGGATAAGTCTAATTCTCTAGATCACGGTAACATTATGTTAGATCTTTGTGATCCTCATAAGTCAAGAAAAAATCTTTATTTTCTCATGGAGGAGCATGCACATGAAGAATGAGCAAGCCTCAAAGTCAAGCATCTACACGAAATTTGGAAGGAATCAATTTTGAAGATGCTAGGATGGTGCAAAGCTCTCAAGTTCATCAAAGATGTCAACATCAAAGAAGCACTATCATGGATATGGTGATTTCAGATCAACATCAAGATCATTGGCTGATCTTCACACCTTTTGAACCAAAAAAGACCAATTCATCCCATGTTCAAGATCATCATGTTTTCCATCAAGCTAGATTTACCAAGCTAGATTTTTGAGGAGTGTGAAAAATGCAAAAATAAGCTTGGTAGAGGCCAAAAATCTTGTATATAGATAAACACACATGTGTGGATCCTGTTCCCATGTGTGAAAATAGTGTACTTGTCATGTACCATAATCATATAGGTTGTACATATGATTTAATTTAAGTTCTAGTGGCTAAAAAGGCCAAAAACTAGTTTTCTAGACATATGACACATGGCATTAGTCTATTGCTTGCATGAGCCACATCCTTTGGTTAGGTGTCACATCACGTGTAGAGGACAGCTCACATGTGTGGAATAAGCTGAAGTAGACGAATTTTGACTTCTAGAAGATTTTCAAGTAGATCTCCATATAGAAGGAAAATGGGCCAAAAGTGCTCAAAATAGAAGGTTTTGTCCAAGTGTCAATTTTGCATGATGAATCATCATATGACAAAGCACCTTCACACATGTGGGATCAAAGGGATGATCAGTACCACGAGCTCCCACTTATTGTATATATAGAGCCACATTTGGCCATAATCAGTGTGAGACACCAATCTTGGTTTTGGAAGCAATTTTGAGTGATTCTCTCCATTTGTCTATTTTTGTTTTGATTATTTTGAGGTTCTATCAGTGTGTACTTGATTTTCAGGTTGGATTCCATACTCACACAGTGTTTCACACGTGTGAAACCAGAAAGTACACTTACCTTCAATTAATGATTGTTCTTGTTAGGATTTTTGTCTAGAATTGATCTAGATTGACCTTAATCTGAAGTAGATTGATAGATCAAGTAATCTGACAACCAATCCCTCTTGAGAATCAGATTAGGATCCACTCTTGGTCCTTTTTGTAGCTTTTGCACATTATAGATTAAAGTATAATAAAATTCTCAATGAGATGTTTACTTTTTCATTCGTTCACAACAATCTTTTGATACTTGTCCATTGTGGTTGCACCTTTGCAATAAGTTGAACTAAAATTTCTACAAATTTTATCCTTACCAAAAGTCAATAGTGATATTGAGATGCTAAGATTTTCTTAAGAAGACACAAATGACAACTCTAATTTAGAACATGTTGAATATATGAATAAATCCTTTAGAGCCTACACACGAAAACATCATTAATATATCAAATGAATAAATATCACATAATTGTTGAGCTAATTATATACTAATAACACACACACACACACACACACACACACACACACACACACACACACACACACACACACACACACATATATATATATATATATATAGAGTTTTAAAACTATGTAAGTCTATGGGCCTGCTTTTTGAATTGCATGTTTTTTGAGATTTTAACATACACCATATAATATTTTTTTCATTTGATTCAAAACATTTATGGACTATCTTGAATTAAGTTTAATTGAAGAGTAAAAAAAAACATATATCTCTATTGTATTACCATTCTTTCTAAAATAAGATGAGATTTTGTACATCTTAGAATTTGTAGTCAATAATTTGTAATAACACACACACACACACACACACACACACACACACACACACACACACACACACACACACACACACACATAAATATAAATAAAAATAAAAATAATAGATATATATGTAGATTATATATACATACAAACATGCATACATATTTTTTTGGTGCCTATATGGGTATCAAATGAAAGGTTTTTTTGAGAGCAATTCATTTATCTAGTTTGCAATGACTTGTGAATGGAGCTCTGAGATGGTCTCAATGGCTCAAAAGACGTCAGTCAGGGGCCCGTATGTGTCCATCAATCTCCCCACCTCTACATTTGATATGCTGAGGGCAAATGGATATGCCAATCTCCTACCTATTTGGCCTGGTGAGCCATAGTAAGTGAGCCATGACCCTTGTAAGAGATCCAATACATACCCACCACAATGCATGCATCTCCATTGTGAGAAATTGTCAAAAAATTGGCAAATCTAGCTTGATCAAAACCATGTTAATTTTACATAGGTGGGTCCCACACGTGTGGATACTTGTTGGCACATCTGAGGTGAGGGCAAAGTAATTCAGATCTCATTCATAGGGTTAGGTAGGCTTGTTTGGTCATAATTCTAAACTATAGGGCCAAATTCCTTGAATCATGGAGGTGGATAACCAACCTAGCCACCAACTTGGCAAAACTCTAGGGTTAGGTAAGATTGACAATTAGGGCAAAAGTGGTCATCATATTTCTTATTACATGCTGGATTTCCACCTAACTTGAGGTGGGGAAGAGTTTATTGTACATACAATCCATCATTCCATTGTGAGAGATAGAATTTTTGGAGCAAATTGGCAATCTTGAGATTTCTATTGAGTTTTTGTGAATGCTTTTATATCTAAACTTGATCCACTTAATATCTGATAATAGGCTATATTGGAGTCCGTAACACACATGTTTGGGGTCAAAATTCCATGTTTGATCAATGGTTTTTGATTGCTCCTTGATTGTGGGATTTAATATTGCTTTCTAGATCAAGACCTTGTGACTAGTTTTTGTAATAGATAGGTGTAT
>MU834501.1:0-46544 GCA_029204225.1 Diphasiastrum complanatum | reverse complement strand
AAGAAGCTTTAAACTAGTAACTTGTGCTCACATTTTGGTCAGAGATTTGAACAAGCTTTAGAACAACAACACTGGCTCATGTTGTGGTCAATAGAAAATTCGTCATTAGCTAAATAAATTTGTAGCTTGATTTGCTTTTGGAAGAGTTTGGATTTGCAAAATTTGAGCTAGTAGTGGTTTCAACTATTTTTTGAGAGCAATATGGACTGCATCCATGTTTAGTTTTTTGCAATAGGAGTAAAGCTATTATGATAATTTTCTCAAAGTTGATATGTCTCTTTTGGGTGCTTGAGCTCCAAAATGAGTGTGTTTTTATTTTTTTAAAGTGCAATTTTAATGTGCATGACAAAGAGGGGTTCATGATGTTTTAGATAAACTAGTTAAAAAACTTCATTAAAGAATTTTGAAAATTAGATTTATTGACAATTGCAATTACGTATGAGTGATAGTTGTCAAATAGTATAAGCTCTAATGCACGATATAGGTTTGATGGTACTAAGTGGCCTTTCTTCTACCAATCAAGCCCCCTCTTCTCAATACTAGGCTGCTTAGGTGAGTGTACTTACTACAAAACTCTTCTACATCAAAGTTTTTAACCAACCAATTCTTACTTGCAATTGAAGACATTGAAGACCTTTTATATTTGTGGTTGAAGATTCAATATTTTAATGTTTTTTGTACTTATATATATATATTCTATGTGACAATTGCATGTCATTAAATGCCATACAAGTAACTTTTTTTTTATAAAAGTCTTCCTAGCTTGCATGGGAAAGTATCTCTGAGCTCACCAATTCACAAAAATGGAAAACATTTTGTGAGTTATGTCATCCTTTGTTACCTCCTAACTTCACTTGAAATAATAAATTTAAAAAAAAAAATTGACTTTGCAAAAATACTAGATTAAAAATTCCTGTACATGATGTATTTTATTGGAATGCTCTTCGAAACTAGGAAGTGTAAATCCATATATATAAGCTCAGGTATGGACTGTAATAATTGGCAAAAATAGTTATAGTATTTTTTTCATTTTATTTGCTTGACAAAATGACCATCATTTGTACATGATTTGAGACTAGAGTCTTTGTTTTGATTGTATTTGTTGGCTCAAACTTGAGGCTACCCACTTGGGGATGTGGTTGCTAATCTTGGCAATTTAGTGAGTAAATCATGGTTTTTGACTATAAAGTGGAAGAGGTGAGGCCATGATTCACGGATGTTGACATAGGGCATGATCAGGATAGGTTTAGAGTTAGCTTACTTGATATAAACCTGAATATTTGATCATGCTTGGTGAAGTTGTTGGAGGGTTTGCGGATCCTGACTTAGTACAACCTTCTACCACTTAGATCTTTGTGCTTGAAGTCATTTGACATTTACATCTTTGACTTTTATCATGGATTTTTGAGAGCATTATTTGACTTTTATCATGGATTTTTTGAAATCATTATTCAAACAATCTCTAAAGTAGTAAAACTTTGAGCTTGCGATAGTCACCATGAATCAAGTTTTGATCAAGTTTACTATGAAAGATTATAATGAGCAATTCTAAGTCATACTTATCCTATTATTATGGTCATTGATTCTCGCACCCTTGGAAGATGCCATGGGTTTGGACATCCCCAAGTTGGTGTGGGGTGATAAGACCAAACTACCAATGGTTATGGGTGTAGCAAGGATCAATCCTTTTTGAAGAACATGCATGACATAGCAGTTAAAATTTTACACTACACTAGGAATAGAAGGATTTGTCAACTACTACCTCTATTGAGACATCAAAGGCTACATCCTAATGGTGGATATCAACAAGAAAATGTCTAAGGAAACTACTATCATCTCAAAAATGATGTAATGATGTACATGAGCTTCACATGGATTGGGATGAATCTTTGGTCTCTATTCATCAAATTTCTATTCTTTTGAACAGCTTCACCCTCTCCGTTGGCCTACAATGGAATGTAAACCTATCTTATTTTTCGTGTTGTAAAGATCTACCTACAACAATCACCATTGTGGAAGAACAATAGCTTCAAGTAAAGTTCAATAAAAATTTGTGTATAGACTCTTTCATTCAATAAATGAAAGCCCAAGTTGGGCATCAATACATGTATTTTGGGCTCCCAAATTCATAAAATGGAGTAGCATTTGATATATCAATGTATATTTTCCTATCAATTCTATACATGTGCAATCTATATCTATTCTATGCCATCTATATTTTTCTAATCTTTATTTGGTATAATAACATCATCCTGAGCACCATCATCAACAATGGGTGGTTGAAGCCTTGCCCTCGCCAGTATGCTTAGGATAATTTATTGCCTAAATCTGTATGTATGGCTTGATGTGTATTCAGGAAGTTTAAACTGCAAGATAGAATATTCACATATTAGTTATGGTTAGAAAAATTTACAAAATAGAAAAACTAATCACGATTCCAAAACCAAGAATAAAAAGAATAAATTACCTTTGAAATATCATCATCCTATTGAAGAATGAACCACTCAAAAAATAACTTTGCATTATACAAAGTGTACCACCCACAGCTGAATGAATCATTTTGCTAGAATGACTACAAAAAGTTTAGCACACAAGACATCAATTAAGAGACAGAATGCATTAGAATGAAACAAATACATTAGAATGTTGATTTCAAAATGTTGTTAAAAAAGACAGAATTTACCTCCTAACTGACGATTTGCTATTCAGTTGTTTGTGGCCAACACCTGCCTGGATATATTTATATATATTTGTCAAGATCAAATCGATATCCTTATGCGTATAACGAGTCAAATTCTTCTTTACACAAAACACTTTAATAACATTATCTACAGATTTTGTGAAGAATTGCCAAAAATTGGCAAATCTAGCTTGATAAAAAAAAAACCATGTAGAATAGTGTAAATTGTGTACACAAGTGGGTCCCACACATGTGAGGCCATGATGCCACATGGGAAACCCATCCTAATGTAGGTTAGGTCAAGTCAAGAGAGTTGGTCATGTCTATTTGGTGGTCATCCCTACTTTATAGGACCTACATCTAAGTTTAAGGTGAAAATTTGACCAACTAGTTGCCTACCAAGCATAACTCTAGGAAATAGACTAGGGTTTCATTTTAGGTCAAGGAGAGTGAGTTAACTTCCTTATTACATGCTGGAAATCCACCTAACTTCAAGAAGGAAGTCGAATTTGCTATGTATTCCCTCTCTCCATAGTGAGAAGATAGAAAATTTTTGGAGCTCATTGGCAATCTCAAGCTAGTTCACTATGTACATTGAGTTTTTGTGATCCAAATGAAACCAAATCAATTTCTACTTGTTTCTCAGGTTGAAGGCCGTACTACATCCTGTATTACACACGTGTGGGCTCAGATTTCAATGTTTATCAATGCTTTTGATTGTTAATGCTTGTTGTTTGTCAAATTGCCAATCTAGATCAACATTTTTGTGTCTAGTTTTTTGATAGATTGTTAAGCAAGCATCCAATCACTCTTGTGGATCTTTTGTAGATCCATTTATGGTCCTAAAGTATAGTACTTTCACATGGTATCAGAGCCAAGTACAAGAGCATAAGCCATTGATCTAATGCAAATCCATTTTTAGCAAGTTTTGGTGCTAAAACCTAGTATTGAGAGGGCAAGCTAGAATCTTGATTTTGGTGAGGAGATTTGATCCCAAACTTGGTAGGGGTCCAAATCCGTACTGTCCACATGTGTGAGAACCTCTGAACCTGCATTTAATGCATGGTATTCATTTGATCCAAAAAAATTCAATTTGTGAGCTATTGGTGTAATTTTTGGCGAAGATCCTAGGATAATCTACCAAGATCATTTGCCATTGATTAGATTTGAATTTGTTTCATGGAATCTAATTAATCTAGGCTGAGTTCAAGTCCTATTAAGGTTAAAAACAGGTCTTGAAAGTACACCAAGAAGGAAGAAAGAGATTAAGTCATTTTTTTGTCCAAAAATAGCCAAAATTGGCAAGATTTGATTGTAAGTAGATTTCACATCATCTTATCTTCATTCCAACTTTGTGAGGGAGTGCTAGAACTGAGATTATAAGTCCATTTGTTGGATTAGAAATCTAATTTGAGTGAAAAACTACAGGAGAGAGACCTTAGTGAGTTTCTAGAGACAATCAAATCCATTTCTTGGCAAGATTTGTTTGAAAGTAGTTTTCACTTCATCTTATCTTCATTCCAGCTTTGTGAGGGAGTGATAGAACTGTGATTATAAGTCCATTTGTTGGATTAGAAATCAAATTTGAGTGAAACACTGCAAGTGTGAGACCTTTGTGAGTTTCAAGTCAATCAAATCTATTTCTTGTTTGTAGAAGTCACTAGTAAGATGGGATCTGCTGGAGCATACCTTCTAGAAGCTAGTGAGAGGTTGAATTCTACAAATTATGCTATTTGGAAGGTTAGAATGGAGTCACTATTGGTGCTCCAAGACCTTTATGAGTTCTTGATTGAAGATGAAGATGAACCTCTAGGTGCACAGGAGTTAGCTAGATACAAGAAGAGATCTAGGCTTGCACTTCATTGTGTGAAGATGAATGTGAGCAATGATTTGTTGAGAGAAGTATCAGCTTGTACTAATGCTAAAGAGGCTTGGGAGTCTTTAAAATCAATCTATGAGTCTAGCAACACTTCTAGAGTTCTTATGCTTAGAAATCAAATTTTGCAAAGCATGAGAAGAAGTGAGGAGAGTGCACATGATTATGTACTCAGAATCAAGTCTCTAAATAGGGAGTTGGCTTCCATTGGAGAGAAGATTCATGATGGAGAGCTTGTACAAATTGTCCTTAATGGTCTAGGAGATGACTTTGCAAATTTGGTCCAAAGTTTTGCCATCCAAGACACTTTGCCGACTATAGAAAAATTTCACAGTGTATTAGTGGCTGAAGAGTGTAGGATGCTCCATGCAAAATCTAGGATGAGTTCCTTGTCATTGCAGGATGGTGATGAGAAAGCCAATTTCTCATTCAAGGGCAAAAAGAAGACCAATGGAAAGAAGAAGCATCCAAAGGAGGCCAAAGAAGAGGATGATGCATCAAGCTCAAAGGACAAGTCAAAGCAAAAATGCTTCTTTTGTGGAAAGAAGGGGCATTATGCATCTGAATGCTACAAGAGGCTAAGAGCACAAGTAGAGGAGGACATACAAGGAAACCTTGCAAAGGAGGAGGAGGAGGATGAAGTAGATGTATTCTTGATGGCATCTACATCCTCACCAACAAGCAATAGCAATTCAAGAGACAATTGGTGGATCGACAGTGGGGCTAGCTCCCACATGTCTTGTGAAAAGGACTTTTTCTCAACCTTACACTCATTCAATGATGCTAAAAAGTTTGTCTTTACTGCAAATGATGAAGAGTGTAGGATAGATGGTGTTGGCACCATATCTTTGTGTCTAGAATCCTCAAAATGCATGGATCTAGAAAATGTCCTTTATGTACCATCAATCACCAAGAATATGCTTAGTGTTGGTCTACTCTTAGAAAGTGGTTTGGATGTCCACTTTAAGCATGGTGTTTGCTTCATCTTGAAGAATGATGTTTGCATTGCAAAGGGATTTAAACATGGAAGATTGTTTAAGTTGGAAGCTAGTGTTGCTTTTGAAAGAATGAGCTTGGCAAAGGAGGAGATCACTCAAGAGGAGATCTTGGCAAAGTGTGATTTTGCTTGCATTGAGGAGGAGCATCAAAAGGAGGAAGATCTTGAGGATCAGCCTCAAAGCATGAGAGTTCCAAGGGAGTCCTCAATGACAATGGCCGAGTCATCAAATTGCATGCAAATTGTCCATTCAAGTGTGCATCTTGCAAGGGTGGTGAGCATTGGAGAGTCTACTATCTTCGAATACTTTTTGGAAAGTAGTAGTAGACATGAGGTGACTTGTTTCTTATCTTTAAGATCCATGGTGTTTATTACTTTGTATGACAAGACAATGAAATGGGATGCTTTGAAATCTACATTTGTTGTTGATAAAGCAATTTCATTGGATAACTATTTTTGTAATAGTTTGAATAGAGTCATAAAAGATGAAACATCATTTGCTTTGGAAATCTTTGTGTCCACATGCTTTGTGCATGATCATTCCAATGTAAGGACCAAAGATGATCCTATTTCAATGATAGAAATAATGGTAGTGTTTTGCTCTTCAAGTAGAGATTGTAGAATCTACTTGTTTTCAGCCAAAGAATTTGTCAATGGTGAAAATGTGATCTTTCAAGAGTGGAAGATTTGTAAACTTGAAGAAGCACCTTTGGATCAACACATTATTCAATTCATTGATGTTTTGGAGTCAAGTCAAGTGGAGGATCAAGATCAAGACCCGAGGACTCCAAGAAGAATCTTGAGTATCAAGATGGAGCCATCTAGGCTCAATCATATGGATCAAGCAAGACAAGTTGTCTTTGGCAACATTATTTATGCACTTAATATTTTCATTGATGTATCTTCAAGTGCACAAAATGCCTTGGAATCCATGGCTTGGCATGATGTTTAGTTTTGAAGTGTGCTACATGTATATAGACACATTTATGGAACATCTTGTAAGGGATCCTCTAAGAGGTGGTGAAATATCCTTCATGGACATCATTCTCTATTGGAGTCTCAAAAGTTCCTTGTTTGTAGCTGGATTTTTTAGACACTTCTAAAAGCTTTCATTCATCTATCAAGAGAGTTGTAAATAGATCAAGCTAAATTTGAGGAGGAGTGTGAAGAATTGCCAAATATTGGCAAATCTAGCTTGATAAAAAAAAAACCATGTAGAATAGTGTAAATTGTGTACACAAGTGGGTCCCACACATGTGAGGCCATGATGCCACATGGGAAACACATCCTAATGTAGGTTAGGTCAAGTCAAGAGAGTTGGTCATGTCTATTTGGTGGTCATCCCTACTTTACAGGACCTACACCTAAGTTTAAGGTGAAAATTTGACCAACTAGCTGCCTACCAAGCATAACTCTAGGAAATAGACTAGGGTTTCATTTTAGGTCAAGGAGAGTGAGTTAACTTCCTTATTACATGCTGGAAATCCACCTAACTTCAATAAGGAAGTCGAATTTGCTATGTATTCCCTCTCTCCATAGTGAGAAGATAGAACATTTTTGGAGCTCATTGGCAATCTCAAGCTAGTTCACTATGTACATTGAGTTTTTGTGATCCAAATGAAACCAAATCAATTTCTACTTGTTTCTCAGGTTGAAGGCCATACTACAGCCTGTATTACACACGTGTGGGCTTGGATTTCAATGTTTATCAATGCTTTTGATTGTTAATGCTTGTTGTTTGTCAAATTGCCAATCTAGATCAACATTTTTGTGTCTAGTTTTTTGATAGATTGTTAAGCAAGCATCCAATCACTCTTGTGGATCTTTTGTAGATCCATTTATGGTCCTAAAGTACAGTACTTTCACAGATCTTTAAATAGTAATCAGGTTTAAACTCCAGTATTCACCACAAAATAAGCTAGAGAGTCCATTAGCTGCAATTCTGAGAACTATTTCCATTGATAATGCCAATGATAAAGCTATAAATAGCAAGAAGCATTTAACTTGTCTTACTTGGTATGATAAGGTATGAGCAAGTATTTTGTAGCTGGTGTGAATCCACTAGTCAGACACTGTGACAATTCAAGCAAAGACTGGATAGAATGTTTACTAAATTGTCTGAGCAATTTAAAAGCACTTCAATGTGTCCTTATTGTAAGAGGAAATGTTGTTTTGTTAAAGACCAGACTGGTTTCATACTTTTCATGTTAGTTCAGATCTTGGATGGTGAGGAAGTTGTTGCTTCTAATCCTCAGATTGCATCATCCTTTAAAGACATTAGTCACTTCCTTATTGACACCCCTGATAAGGATAGTGATTTTCTTGATGTTAATATTCAAGTGCTTCTGGATTCTTTCATTGGCTCTAATATTACTGCTGATGAATCAATGAAGAAACCAAACGTTTATATTCTCAAAGCTTTGCTAGCTTTTAGCTCTTTGCTTGACGAAAAATGTTCACGAACGCGAAAGTCAAGAGACACGAAGCAAAAATGTTTGCAAACATCCTGACGAGAAGACACGAACATGAAAGATTTGCGAAAGAGAATCTTTCGCGGTATAGCAGGAGAAAGTCAAAGAACATGAGGCGACACGAAAATAGTCGCGACATCCCTTTCTGCCCTCAGGCTCCAAAAACTACCAACAAGATCATACAAGTACCCAGAAGTATAGATATCTGATCTGATAGCATGACATTAGCAGATACACTCTAGGTCATGGCTAATCTGCCACTCTTATAATTCTCGATTAGTTGTAGATGTTTAGTTACTCTAATCTAAAAGTTACACAGAGCGACTATATACTCTCTAGATGATACTTGACAAAAAAAAAAAACACACATGAAGTAGTCTGATGCTAGTAAGCAATCAAGACGAAAATACAAAACAGAGGTCCGCCTACGTGCGAGACAAGTTCGTGTAAGCAGGATCCACAGTGATCCAACCAGTCCGCTAGTAAGTGAGACATTGCTCGTGAGAGAACTGTATTCCTCTCACGCCAACACACTGCGTGGATCTGCATGCAGTGCTTGAAGAATCAGAAAATCAATAGATGATCTTGTAGCCGTTTGCGCACATATAACTTTTATCATGTCTGATCTTGAATGCAGATTAGTCTGCTGTTATTCGTATGTTTGATTCACTCTTATTCATTTATTTTCACACATTGGTTGAATTCTTGTTGAATGCTACATTAATTTCTAAACATAGGTCAATAGTGCCTGACTACATTCTGGAGGATTGTAAGAACGATTCAGTTAGCAGTGACCAGCGATCAGATCTGAACTCCATTTGAATTGGTTTGTTTTCATGATTCTTTCGTGACTGCAACTCCAACGACTATTAATCATCATTGTCATCAGTGGTATCAGAGCCTACTTTGTCATGTCTAATGTAGCCAAAGAGCTATCAGATCCAAGAGGCTGAGCATTCCGACAAACAACCATCAACAAGTGAACACACTTCAAAAGCAATGGCTTCAATCAGCAGCATACAGAGCAAGATCTGTATAGTTCTAGATTCTTCAGGATCTAACTTTCTAGTCTGGAAAGTTAAGACATCATTGATACTCAAGGGAGAAGGTTTATTCCCGTGGGTGGATGGCATAAAGGAGATGCCTACGACATCATGCAAAGAGCTACGCGAGTGGAGGGAGAAAAATGACAAGGCAGTAGCCTTGCTATCTTCATTCATCGAAGATAGTTTCACACTTGACTTGGCTACACTCTCCAAAGCTAAGGAGATGTGCGATGCACTACTCACCAGATTTCAAACAAAATCAAGAAGTCAAATCATGATGCTGAAAGATCAACTGACAAATCTATAGTGGTATGGAGGACCTCACTTCTTTTGTAAGGAGGATGAAAGATCTATTTCTATCACTACATAACTCTGGGGCAGAGAACATAGTGTCACCTGAGAAGTAGCTCACTTACCTGTTGAGAGCCTTACCCTGATCTTTCCAGAAGACGAGAAGCCTGCTCGCAAAAAATCCTACAATGACCCTCAAAAAGGCAATTGTCGAGATTCGAGAGGAAGTCGAGATGAGAGAACACCTTGATCACAAGGATGGTTCTGACCAGGCCCTCTACGACAACAAAGAAAATTCCAAGAAACAATTTAAGCCCAAGAGGGAGTCAAATCAAAGACAGGATCATGATCAACAAGTAGAGAGGACCAGCAAAGGCAACTGAAAGAGCAAAGGGAGGTCGAAGCAGCAAGGTGGACTTGTGTGAGATGCAAAAGAGATGGACACACAATTTATACATGCTGGCTCAATCCAAAGATTGAGTGTATCCACTGCCACAAGAAGGGTCATGCAGCCATCGATTGTCGCCTGAACCCGAGGAACAAATTAGCGTAGAACAGACAAGAGAACATCAACAGTTCATCTTATGTCGTGGAGCCTGAGAGCTCGAAGATGGGCAAAGAGAGACTGAACAGAAATTGTTCGACCACCTACATTTGTGAAAACGTGTGTGCAGCGTCAACATCCGACACACATGGGGTGATCCTAGATTCAGGAGCCACTTCGCACTTCGTGACATCAAGACGAATCATGTCTGATTTCAGAAGTGCTGATCCTTCAAGATTCATTGTTCTTGGAGATGGATCCAAACATCAAGAAAACAATATTGGTTCACTATGACTCAACACCAATGGAAGAGACAGATGCCTCGAAGACGTTTTGTTCATGCCTACACTACAGCAAGATTTAGACACTCTGCGACATAGGAGACTATGTCACATGAACTCAATGGCACTTTATCAGACAAGCCATCATGGAGCGATAACAGGGGTCAGCATCACGAATGCAACCAGTTCAACCACCTGTAATGCATGTTTGAAGGGTAAGATGTTGCGCACTCCATTCGTCAAAGACTCCTACAGAACGACAAGATTCTAGAGTTAGTGCATTCTGACATCTGTGGGCCTTTCAATGTGATCTCAGTAGGAGACTCAAAATATTATATAACCTTCATTGATGATTATAGTAAATTTGTCAGAGTGTACTTTATTCAGAATAAGCACTTGATAAATTCACAGAATATGTGAATTGGACTGAAAGGTGTACAAGCAACAAAGTGAAACAAATCAGTACAGATTGAGCTGGCAAATACATCTCGAATCGCTTCACTGACTTCTGCAATGATCGTGGCATCATTCACAAAAGGACTGCAACCTATACATCGCAACACAACGGTGTTGTAGAAAGAAAGAATAGGACCTTGATGGAAGCTACCAGATGCATGATGGCCTACTCAAAGGCTCCAAGGGTACTGTGGGCTGAAGCAATAGCTAAACCGCATACATCTAGAACAAGGCAGGTAAGTCTGGTGTCCCTCACACGACACCACACGAGTTATGGTGGGGTAGAAAGCCCAACTTGTCTCACATCAGAATCTGTGGCTATGTAGCTTATGCACACAATCCTGATAAGCTTCGAAAGAAGCTTGATGAGAAAGTTGAACAGGGATTTCTGGTAGGTTATGATAACAATTTGTCATACTACAGAGTCTACATGCCAGACACGAACATTGTGAAAACAATGAGAGATGTCAGATTTGATGAGAGTAGGACAATGGCCAATGACAATCCTGTCAGTTATGAGGTTCTGGAGAGACAGTACTATGACCTACCACCAGTGATAGAGGGAGCAGAAGATGAACACAAAAATGAAGATTTTCGAGTCTCTTCCCATTCAAGTGACGAATCTGAAGCCGAAAGATTTGAGAGACAACCTATTCTACAGTTCCTGTAAACCAAGATGGTTCTAGACCTAGCAGAGCAGACAAAGACAAAGGCATTGCTATCCCAGGAGGATCTCCTAGAAGGTCGACAGGACCACGAAGAGTGCCAGGAAGATACGTGCCAGCCAGCTCTGCCTCTACATCAGAAGAGTTCTGTGGATTCAGTGGTGAACCACAGACTTTCGAGGAAGCGATTGAATGTCCAGAGAAGGACAAATGGATCCAATCCATGAACAAAGAGATGGAGTCCATGAGGAAGAACCAGGTATGGACGTTGCAGCCATTATCAAATAAGCACAAGACTGTCAAATGCAAATGGGTTTTCAAGCTCAAGTACGGACCAAATGGGAATGTATCAAAATACAAGACAAGATTGGTAGCAAAGGGATTTTCTCAGAGATATGGTATTGACTACTCTGAAACCTTCTCTCCTATCATCAAACATTCATCCCTATGATTCCAATGTGTATGTCAAAGTTACAGACAGGCATTGTGGTTGTGTATGTGGATGACACTCTGATACTTTGCAAGAGTGAGTAGCTGATTGTTGAAGTGAAGGAAGACATCTCGAGATTGTGGGTCTGGGAGAAGCCAGGTGTTACCTTGGCTTGCAAATTGAAAGGGACTATGAGGGAGGTAAGCTGTACCTTCACCAGTCCAAATACACTCAGAAAATCCTAGAGGATTTTGGGATGCTAAACTACAAAGGAGCGAATATGCTTGCAGGAACGGTGCTGACAAACCATGATTGTCCAAAGACTGAAGAAGAGAGAGAACAGATGCAGCTCACACCTTACAAGAAACTGATAGGTTCGCTAATGTACCTTGCAGACAACACATGCCCTGATATCGCTTATACAGTGTTCAAGATGAGCCAATTCTGTACGAATCCAGGCTCGATACATTGGAAGGTTGCAAAACGAATTTTGCAATATCTTCAATTAACGAGGGATTATGGCTTGTGTTATTGTCGTGATGCAGGTTTCAGGATGCTTTCCTACATCGATGCTAGCTAGGCATCCCTCAAGGATGATTGTAAAAGGGTTTCAGGAGGATGCACCATCGCATCAGGAGCAGCAGTTCTCTGGGTCAGCAAGAAGCAGACCAGTGTGGCTCAGTCATCCTACGAAGTAGAATACGTTGCAGCAGCAAAGATGGCCAACGAGGTAATCTAGATAAGGCAATTCTTGGATGAATTGGACGAAACAAGAAACGAGCCTCTAGTTTTGTAGATGGATAACACATCTGCAATACATTTGACGAAAGATCTTGTGTTCCATTCAAGAACGAAACACATCGTGATCAAGTACCACTTGATCAGGGATCTAATTGAGAAGAAGATGCTGCAGACCACCTTCATCGGAACGAGAGACATGGTTGTTGACATCTTCACCAAAGCCCTGGACAAAGGACTTTTTGAGAGACAGAGGAGCAGTCTTGGGATCGTAAAGCTATCATGCTTTGAGAGGGAGTTGAAGAAACAAAACATTTCTATTTTCAAAGCTTTGCTAGCTTTCAGCCCTCTGCCTGACAAAAAATGTTCGCGAACGCAAAAGTCAAGAGACACAAAGCAAAAATGTTCACGAACATCCTGACGAGAAGACACGAACACGAAAGATTCGTGAAAGAGAATCTTTTGCGGTACAACAAGAGAAAGTCAAAGGACACGAGGCGACACGAAAATAGTCACGACACCCCTTTCTTCCCTCACGCTCTCAATAGGACCAGCAAGATTATACAAGTACCCAAAAGTACAAATATCTGATATGATAGCTTGATGTCAGCACACACTCTAGGTTGTGGCTAATCTACCACTCTTGTAATTTTTGATTAGCTGTAGATGTTTAGTTACTATAATCTAGAAGTTATACAGAGCGACTATATACTCTGTAGATGATACTTGACAAAAAGAAAATACACATGAAGTAGTCTGATGCTAGTAATCAATCAAGACGAAAATACAGAACAGAGATATTGAACTTATAAAGCAAATCTCGTGCATATTTGCTTTGTGTAAGAAAGACCATGTCTTCTTTTTGCCATACTTCAATGCCAAGACAGTAGTGCATCAATCCTAGATCACTCATGTCAAAAGCATTGGAAAGATTTGATTTGATTTCATTAATTAGTCTCTCATTACTTCCTGTAATAATCAAATCATCCACGTACAACACAATGAACACCATATCTGAATCTTGCCTTAGAATGTAAATATTAGGATCAGCATCACTCTTTACCATTCCCCTTCGCTTGAAGTGCTCATCAATGCAAGAGTACCATGCTCGTGGTGCTTGCTTCAATCCATATATGGCTTTGTTGAGTTTACAAACCAAATGATCTCTTCCTGGCTCAACAAACCCTTGAGGTTGCTCTAAATATACCTCTTCATCCAATACTCCATTAAGAAAAGCAGATTTGACATCCATTTGTTGGATTTTCTAACCATAGAAAGCAGAAATTGCAATGATAGAACGAATAGTTACCATTTTGGCTACATATGCGAAGGTCTCCTCAAAGTCTACACCTTCCTACTGCCCAAAACCTCTTGCAACTAATCGTGTCTTGTACTTGTTGAGTTATCCATCCGCTCCATACTTCGTCTTGTAGATCCACTTACATGTGATAGGCGTCTTACCATCAGGTAGCTCAACCAAGTCCCACGTTTTGTTCTTCGATATGGCCTCCATTTCTGTTTCCATAGTTGCATGCCACTCCTTGTGTTCCTTTGCTTTGTTGAAAGTTTTAGGTTTTTGAGCTGTTAAGATGGATCCCATTAGGGCTAGATTCATCTCTAATCTTGCAGGAGGTTTTCGATTTCTACTTGGTCTTCTAAGCTCTCCCTGCTCACTAGATTCGGGAGTATCTCCCTTCTTTGCACCATCTGTGACTGATAAGTACCATTTAGGTACTCTCTTGGGATTTTCAGCATCAGGCTTGCCTTTTTCCAATGGATTTTCTATATCAAAATCCACTTCCTTCTTGACCTGTACTTTCGCTCCCTCATCAAAAGGTTTAGTGATTACTTCAGATTGTTCGCCTTGGCCCATATCGTCAAACGTAGCATCTCTAGAAACTACAAGCTTCTGTGCATTTGTGTCACACATCATGTATGCCTTGGCCTAGTTCTCATCATATCCAAGGAAAATACACTTGATAGCTTTTGCATCCAATTTCTTTCGTTTCTCATCAGGAATATGAGCATAAGCATCACAACCAAATACTCTCAAATGAGAAATATTAGGTTTCTTTCCAGTAATAGCTTCATGAGGTGTCTTACCTTCCACGGATTTTGCAAGACACCGATTCAAGATGTGCATAGGTGTGCTACAAGCTTCTGCTCAAAAGGTGTTTGGCAGACCCTTGCTTTTGAGCATCGCCTTGGCCATCTCAACAATAGATCTGTTCTTTCGTTCTGCAACTCCATTTTGCTGTGGTGAATAAGGTGTTGTAGTCTGCTTCTTGATCCCTTGATATTTGTAGAAATCAATAAATTCTGTCAAAAAATACTCACCACCTCCATCAGATCTCAAAGTTTTGATGCAACATCCTGTTTGCTTTTCAACTAATGCCTTGAATTTCTTCAACTTAGCAAAATCATCTGATTTCTTGCTTATAAAATAAATCCAAATGCATCTGCTACAATCATCAATGCAGATGATAAAGTAATAGTAGCCACTAAGAGATCTAGTTTGCATAGGTCCACATAGACCACTGTGGACCTATGGATGTCAACATGAAGCTTACTGCATATGATGAATCTGAAAAAGTGGATGCTTATTTGTATAGACAGCTGGTGGGTAGTTTGATTTATTTGACACACACACACAACCTGATATTTCTTATGTTGTTGGTGTTGTTAGTCAATTCATGCAAGATCCTAGTCAAGCACACTGGAAGTATGCTAAACGTATTCTCAGATACATTCGAGGGACATTGAATTTTGGTTTGGAGTATGATCAGCCTGAAGCGCCAATGTTGGTAGGTTATACAGATGCTGATTGGGCAGGTAATATTGATGACATAAGATCTACCAGTAGGCAATTTCATGGAGCAGCAAAAGGCAACCTACAGTAGCTTTATCATCAACAGAAGCTGAATATCGAGCACTCAGCAATGCTACACAAGAAGCGGTATGGTTACGAACATTGCTTGTGGAATTAGGTCAGCCACAGGTGGATGCTACTAGTATATCTTGCGACAATCAAAGCTACATTTACCTTGCCAAAAATCAAGTTTTACATGCTCGAACCAAGCACATCGAAATACACTATCATTTTATTCGAGATAAAATTCTTGATGGAGCCATTGATCTTGTTTTTTGTAAATCTGAATATCAAATGGCAAATATTTGTAATAAGTCATTAGGTAGATATAAGTTTGAGAGTTTCGTACTCTATTAGGAATAGAAGAATGTAATTTTATCATTGAGGGAGAGTGTTAGAAATCAATGATAAACTTCATTGTTATTGTTTACGATGTACATTAATGTTGACAGCTGTTCATCATAATGTACAATATTTTCATTTGCTATGTAGTGCCTTACACTAGCTTACCTACATCTACATATTGTACATCAAGAGACACCCACAATCATTTCTAGAACTTGTTGGCACCTAGATTCTCCTTTGTAAACACATGTCAAAATTCAAGTTTAGGTCTTCAATGCCCAAAATCTCTTACCTAAACTTGAATACAGTGGGAGATTCTACAATATGTAGAATCTACATTTAGACAAAAGCATATCCAGATTCTAAGCACATAGGCAGGTCCTAGGTGCCCAAGCACACACTAATCGTATTTGACCTTGCACCTTGTGCGAGACACTCTTATACAACTTGTCTACTGTGGGGGAGAGACATAATTTAAAATATCTATGCATTTTTCTTACTGTAGACATAAAATCATTGGCCTTAACATGCACATTGTAAGTTATTAAGTTGTTCATTTTGACATTGAAATATGTTGACCATATTCTATAACTAGAATAACATCGTAGTTGTGTTTTATAAGGAACTTATAAGGCTTTTAATTAGACTGTACAAATCTAAAAAAGGGTCAAGATTAGAAGATATGTTGCAATTGGATTGATATTGATATTGAAATATACTTCTTGATGTACGATTATTGAGATAGAGAGTTTATTGAAATATTTTTTTTCTATATGAATAAGCCATGACTGGTATGTAATAGTTTCTAGAAGTTTTATTTCTAAATCTTGTGATTTGTGTCTTTTAACAAATTTCGACATTACATTGTCCTATATTACTTTTTAAGTGTGTGTATTGGCATATTTTAGGATAATGGTTTCATGTTTGAGTGAGATGTCTTGAGATATTTGTAATCAAAGCCATGTGCCCATAAAATAATGTTCATACTTCAAAATTCCAAGCATTAACACAACCTCATCATCATTAGGTGTTGTTTATTGAACAACAAAATCAACTTTGATATTGTTTGTACTTTATTGCTTTTTCTATGATGAGAAAATTCCAATGGTGGCAAATTTGAATGAATTGAAGGTGATTAGCTCATTGATACCATTGATGTACTATTTGTTTATGTCTCCAAATAATATCAATAACAAGTGTGACTCAATGATTTGGCATAACAATGGTTCAATCTTAGTTAAGAAACTAAATAACATGCATATGTTTTGTCCTTGTTTGACTGCATGATTGAATAAATACACTAATCTAGTTACAATAAGAATTATTCGACTATGGACATTTTGGACTGCTATAAATCTTGTTTTGTGAAGTGCCAATTAGTGAGCTTGAAAAGTGACCCTTGAATATATATATAAAATAAATACATAAATTTTTATTGAATTGGGATTGTTTTTGTATAGTGTCTTCATCTTGCTAATGAAGTGGTTATTCACACTGATGAGTATGTGTTGACTTAGAATTAGTCAAATTTTGGCTTTTTGATTTGCATGGAAAATTTAAATGTTGAAGTTCTTTCACCATGCCAACCAATTTATCGTAGTGTTTTTTAAGAGCATCTCTTTATTTTCACCAATTGCAAATTTGGTTATAGCTCAAATTTTCCTCCTCAATGCTAGTGGAATTCCTCTACTACAAACACATCCATTCGTGCTCATGTCCACAAGTTGCTTTGATGTATTTGCTTGAATGTTTTGTACACTGGATCCATGAAATGAAAAAGACGTGAATGCTCTCCCATTTCATAGAAACATTGGTACCTTGTGTGGACACAGCTCTTTGTTGTTGTTTTGTTCTCCACACTATGCTTATGAAGGCATATGTAGTTCACGTAAGCTTGTCTTTCTATAGTATATTGATTATAGGTCATTTTGTAGGGATTTTAGCTCATCAAACACTTTATAACCTACTTTGGGCCACAATCCACAACACAAATAAATGTCATAGTTCACATATTCATAATAAGCATATCAAAATAATATATATGGTTACCATTCCTCTTCAAGAGATTTGGATGGTTGAACGAGTGATTTAATCATGTTAAAGGTAATAATTAGATTATGACTAGTTATCTACATGTGACTTTCAATTTGGTATCCAATAAACCAAGCATGTAGAATGTTTATCATCATTGCTTTATTTATTTTTGTATCCAAAGTTAATACCTTTTCTTCAATCAATGCAGATAAAAGAGAGTAAAAATGTTTGATGAAAGAAATCATGTGTACAAACCAACTGTTCTATGTTTTAGTCAAGGGTCTATTTTTAAAAATTAAAATTATTGTGTATGCTTTCATATATCATAAGTCATAGTTAATGACAAGTACAGCGTAATGAAGATATACATAGTAGGGAGAGCCAATGCAAACAGAATGTCACACCTGATAGAAAGGGTGTGAGCATGCGACTATAACTCTTCAAATCCTACTATTTGAAAATAACTTTGGCCATACAAAATGTAAGTGGCCTTATCATCTACATTATATAATTTACAATGTGGTAGTGAAAGAATGGCTGGCTTGTGGAGTGGAGGGGCATGGGAGCTGGTGGAGTGTGCAGGGGCATGGAGGGAGAGGATTTAGAATAATCCTTTATGTGGATACGTGGTACTCCAATGTAAAAGTTCATTAGTTATGCCTCACCATTCCAGACTAGCCAGAAATATAATTAATAACCTTGTGAGGACCTAGACATACCCATTAGGGCATGTGGAGCTAGTGCATGGTGTTTGATAGCCTTTTATACATGTGAAGGAGATAAAAAACAATTGGGTTGGATTTGGGATCTTATAGGAAATATTTCTAGGCCCCAGAGGCTTATATATACCTATAGAAACTTGCCCATCTACCTCACCTACTTCCAGTTCCAATTGCCAAGACCCTCTCCTCTCGTGTATTCAGTCACCGTGGCTCGGGGGTGAAGCTCTCAATTTCCAGTTAGTTGGGTGGTTTGGATCCATAGTCATCTACAATATCTTCACTTGGAATCATTATAGTGGTATCACTACATTGATCAGAAGGTGGAGACACTTTTTGTTTTTTTGCAGCTTTTTGATAATATCTCCTTGCTTTTTTCTTCATGGTGGTGGAATTGCCTCCTATTAAGTGGATTTTTTGATTTTTGATTGGTTTCAGCCTAATGATTAGTGTTATGGACTTTCTCCATAGACATAACTCATTTGATTTTTTACAGTTTTTTACTTATATTCATTGCTTTAGCTTGAAATTTGTCGGTCTACCATATTATAATGATTTTTGAGGTTTTACTTACTATTTTTAGTCATTATGATAGGCTCTAATGATTGCATGTCAGTTCTGTGGTCAATGTTGGATCGAGACAATATTTTGGTCAAAATTCGAGGATTTTGGATTGAAATAATTGTAAGAATCAATATTGAGTGTAATTAGAACCTTTGGCAGTTTCATGTTGGTGAATTATAGTAGGTAGGGACTTATTGCACTTGCATGTGGATTTGCTCCATTAGAACATCTTAAAAAAGTCAAAAATAATAAAAAAAAAACAAGGTCTTTTTATTTTATTTTTTAAAACTTTTTTGGAAGATCTCCTCAATGGCTTTGTGTGAAACTTTGCATGTACATTTTTAGAAGTGTAATGAAGCTATCCAAAGGTTGTGAATACTTTTGGTATGCAATGTTATTATTAGGGGTCTCAAAACTTCAAACATTGATTGTGATTTTTTTATGGTTTTTGGACATGAATTACTCTCTATACTAAACTGAAACTGATTCTCTAAAGTTATTCTGAATGACACCCTCCTTGGAAGCAAGTTTTGGTGGATTTGAACCTATGGATGCTTGTTAGACCTGATAGAAGCTTCTACTGCTTTCTAATGAACCTTAGTAGGTTTCTTGTAATGTATGATTGAAGGAATGTTAGGCTGAGATGTGTTTTTTCAAAAAATCATGCTTGAAAGATTGTGCCCTCCTATAGTAATTTCGGTGGTAGGGTGATATGGCAATAATTCCTAGCTTTAGAGAATGCGATGAAAGTTTGAATAAATGAAATGAATATCAGCGTCTTCAATCGTGTCTGGATCTAGCCTATATACTAATAGAGCAGGTCCTATTATGATTGAATTGAGCGTGCTAAATAAGACATATTTATGAGATAGATAATTTTAGATAATCAGAACAACTATGATGTTTGATCTTAAATTTTAGCAAAAATAAATATGAAACACCAATGAAGTAAGAATTAATCTATTGATTCTGATTCTTCTATCTGTTTGTTCTTTCTTACTGCCTACTTACAATGAGTAAGTGTACATGTATTTATATTGTCATAGGATAGGTCTCTTGGCCTTCCTCCTCTTGTAAATAGTCGATCTAACCGTTAAAACGGTTGATGACATTTTGTTTCCAGGTTCGACAGTTTTCGATTCGTTTATCTTTCAAATAAGAATAAAGGTCAAATAAGTAAATGTCGAATGAATAAAAATAGAATCATCACTGGCTGATTTGAATAAATAAATATCGCATCTTTTGAATTCGATTTCTCAACCTTTGTCGATTAAATTGTAGACTTTGTTAATAGAACTAAGACTTGTCTGTCGAGGTGTTCTACAGCTCCCTCTCAAAGTGGGCAGTTGGATTAACCCCAATCTTCTTCAGAGATTTATTCTTCTGAGTAAATAGAGCCTTTTTCGAATCACCATTGTCACATTCTCGAGCTTCTACTTCCTCTTTGACTCCATCTATCACCTTCTGAAATGTCATAGACAAATCTTTCGTCAGTAGTTGCATGGGCAACATGGAGTTTCCAACAGTCCTATGGTGTGCAACTTATGGAAGATGATTAGTATGAGGTACTTTTCAGGAGGAAACTCGTGGAGAGACACATCTTCTCTCTCCTCTCTCTCATTTCATCATTATACATGGTTCTCTTTGGGTTCTACTACTTATTGGTGCACTCTCATGATGTTATCTTGCAATTCTATGTGTAGAATGATCATTTATTGCTATTTTCGGTTCCACACGTGTGAAATACAGTAGGGTACCGTAATTGTACGGATAGCAACTATATTTTAGGTTTTGGTTCATGTTTGATCAGTATGTCTTAATGTTTGCATCTTATTTTGTATGTAGATGCTGATTTTTCTACATTGGCAGGATTGTTGGTTTGTTCCTTATTGTAACCAAAGATCAGGGACATGGATTGGATATGTTTACAAAGGCATTAAGTCAAGAGGCACACATGAGTTTTTGTGTGATCATGAATTTGTCAATCAAGCCATTCATGGATCTAGATTAATAGGGGGTGTTAGATTTATCCTCTCTCTCTCTCTCTCTCTCTCTCTCTCTCTCTCTCTCTCTCTCTCTCTCTCTCTCTCTCTCTCTCTCTCTCTCTCTCTCTCTCTCTCTCTCTCTCTCTCTCTCTATCTCTCTCTCTCTCTCCCTAAATCCATAAAGTTAATCTAGTTTCATTCGTGCAGTCAAAGCCCATAAGCGCAAAGCTACATAATAAAGTGGTTCGGAAGGAAGCCACAATGAAAGTTGTTACGAGGTATTACGAGCCTACTCGTAAAGAGCCCATAACGAAACTCATAAGTGACTCATAAGGAAAGCTGTTACGAGGTGTTACAACCATTCGTAAGGAAAGTTGTTATGAGGTATTATGACCACTGCTCGTAACAAGCCCGTAAGGAAAGCTGTTACGAGGCGTTACCACCATTTTGCATAAGAAAAGCTATTATGAGGCACTATGACCATTGCCCCTAACAAGCACGTAAGTAGACTTTTTTATGAGGCATTACAAACAGATTACGACCTATGAGCAAGCACCGTAAGACGAAGATCCTAAGGGCAATTTGGTAGACATTGACATACAACTGCAACATCGCTTACGACTAACATTAGGAGCTTATCCATTCTTTTAATTATGTCTTGTAATTAATTGTACAGAGATATAAGGCACAAAGATGCCAAATGTTCATATGCTTTCATGTATGTTGATAGACCGCTACTTTGTACACTCTGTTGTGTTCCAATTTAAGCTATTTCCAAGAGAAATTGATTCATGTCATTGCGCATTTTTGTTACGTCTAATTTTTTGTAAATTGATAATTCATAGATTGTTTGTAAAATGTCTGAATGTGAATGCTGAATGCTTTTGAATGATTCTAATCTTGTTGAATGCTTCTACTAATTCATGGTTTCGCACACAAATTCTTTTGTGTATGTCTGTGAAATCCAATTGCAGAAAGTCTAGATCAAGTAGAGCTCAAAATAATTGTAAAATTGAATCCGATAGACACGGTACATTGCACTGAGGAAATAGATCTTTTACAATCCTTCATTTCCTTCCACCTGCATTTCCCAATAGTAAGACCCAAGCATACCATTACAGGTGAGGGATTTAGTTCTTGAGGGTTCAAGTCGAAACAATAATCCATTCAAAATGAGCAGGTCCTACTTTATAGAAACAAAATATGCATTCTTGACTTGAAGGATTTTATGCACCAAGTGTTGTACGAATGTCATGACAATCCTAGTGGGACACCTGGGAATTTAGAAAACCTATGAGCTTCTTTGGAGACAATCCTTCTGGCCCATTATGAAAAGGGACATCCAACAATATGTAACCAGTTGCCAAAAGTGTCAGATAAACAAAGCAGAACATCTAAAGGTAGAAGGGTACGGTTACAGCCATTAAAAATACAACTCATGAATGGAAAAGTATTTCCATGATGCTATATGGGTCATAGTTCACCGCTTGACCAAAATGGCTCATTTTATTCCGACCAAAACAATCATCACAGCTCCAGAGTTAGCAAGGTTGTTTATAGATGGGCTATTTAAATTATATAGTCTTTCTTTTGACATAGTCAGCAACCAAAATAGTAAGTTTGATGGAGGTTTTTGGAGGGTGGTATTCCATCAACTCTACATCAAACTAAATATGAGTACTTCAAACAAAAAGAGGAAATTAGGTGTTGGAGGATATGCTTCGAGCATACACCAACAAAAAGCAGACTAATTGAGAGGAATATCTTTCGATACTAGAGTTTGCTTATAACAACGCCAAACATTCAGCTACGTAATACAACCCATTTATGCTAGTGTATGGTTTTCACCCACGACCACCCATAGCCATAGATTTCAAATAGGAAAAAGGTTGGGGATGGAGATTTGTTTCCATCGCCACTAGTTCTGGTTTGTGATGTCCTATAAATCAAAATTTATGGAAAAGTTATATACAAGCAAATGTATGGATGATTATCCTAAATTAGTTTGGCTATTGTACATGATGTTGAAATCTAGTGGTGATTTGGTGTTGGGGGAAAACATACTCCAAAAAAAACAAGTTGCAAGGGAAAATTGTGAAATTAAGGAAGGAAATTTCAAAGACCATTCACCCAAACCTAATTTTAAAAGAGTGTAGCTCATGTGAAAGCCCCATCAACAACACAAGGGAAGATTGCTCACTATAAAGAAAAATTGAAAAGTGAATATATGATATCCATCTCTGTAGTAGGTACTTGGAGTGACGGTCCTAACAAACATTCAAGTGACGATCCAATCAACGTTTTTTTCAGCAAGAATTGCATGGAAACCAAAGGCTCCTATAGAATTGAATGATGGATATAGATGTGAGAATGAGAGAAAAGCATTGTCATGAATCAATGGTTAGAACTATTCTAGTTGCAACCATGGTCGCTCCATGGTGGAATTTTGTGAATGCACCTTAAAACATTATTTTCTACTCAAAACACCCAAAAAAAACATCGTGCCTTGCAATGCCATTTTGTAAATGTAGAATAACTCTAATTGTTCGTAGGCAACACTTACATGACTCTTATAGCAATAACTAGCTTCTTCCATGCTTTTACATGCTATTTGACTTTCTTCAATGTCTTAATGCAAGTAGTTAGAGTATAAAAACACTAATCATGTTGGTTCTAATGCTTATCAACTTTCTGCGTACTTCCTAGCAAGTGTTTAGGATTCACGTAAATATAATCCGCCACATTTGAATGGTAGTTGTAGCTCAAGTACCAAGTGCCACATTGATGAAGAGGAGAGATGTATTTTTGCATCTATCTTGGCAAAGACCCTATCTCCTAAAAACATGTGGCATAGGTTACTTGCAACAATGAAAAATCTTTCATTAGACTTGTTGTAATTAATGCCCTAATAAAACCTTTAAAATACCTTAAAAAAATCCTAAAAGATTGAAAAATCCATGCCCTCCTTCTCTCTCGCGATCGCAACCGCGCTCCTCTCTCTCTCTCTCTCGAAAAACTTCTCTTTCTACAATTGTAGAAATTTCTAAAGCACGTGTTCTCTCTCTCTCTCTCTAGAAATTTCTAGAAGCACACGTCAGATTTTCAGCCCACATCAATTGCATTTCAACTACCCTTCAAATACGTTTTAGGGAAAACCTGGACCAATGAGAATAGAAAAAACGTGTTTTGTCTATCATGGCCTACATTCTCTCTCTCTCTCTCTCTCTCTCTCTCTCTCTCTCTCTCTCTCTCTCGCAAAACAATGGTAACAAAACTGCAAAATGAATAGTTAGCCAAAATTGCCTCGCAGATCGTGGCTACAAAGGTAAGACACAAGGAGGGGCTGCATACTGCTATGGCTTAAGCATATGGGTATGGGCCTTATTAGTTGCCATGCTTGAATCTTTCTTACATGCATCCAAAAATTGACATTATGTGGCAAGGGCAAAGGGGAGCCAGCCAATAGGCCCATTCGTGGTAGTTATAATTTAAAAGTTCGTGGATATTTTCCCAAAGGCTGCAAATGGGGGGTTGTATCAATAAATGCAAGCCTCAACCACACGGGTCACTAGTGTTGCTACTTTTTTCCCCATTTAAATGCCAGGGGGGTCAAAAGCGATGGCCCAAAGGAACTTCGTAAATGTTTTTCCTATTTTTATTTTTATTTCTGCACAACGGCTGAAATATTCAAAGCCAATATAAAAAATATAAATAAATAAAGCCACGTCAGCGTCGGTGAGGCACGACAGCGTGTTATTACTCTAATTTGATTTTTTATTAAATGTTTTTTTAATTTCTATTTATGGTAAAGTAAAAAAATATAGGTATATTTAAATGAAATGACGTGCTTATTTAATTTATTATTTTTATTTTAAATGATTAATTAATATTTTTACGGGGCTGCCGCGTACATGGTCGACATCGGAGGAGAGGCCACCGGCGGACCCGGTGCCCCGGTTGCCGGCCACGTCAGCACAATCATTGTGGCTCCGCTTGTATTGACGCTACGGCTGAGCCATGGACCACGTGGTCACATGGCACCCACATGACCGTCGTATATCCAGGTGGGTAAATGCGGGAGCTTACCGACACGTGTCGTTTTGAAGGGCTGGCTTCTTTTTGCTACCTTTTTACTGGCGACAGAAAAGGTCCGAAAAAGGTTCTGTCTCTGGGCGTCGACGAGAGGTGACGAAGGAGAGTGGAGTCAGAGAAAAGGGAGAGAGCGAGAGAGAGAGAGATGGATCGGGAGAGATAGAGAGAGGTATTACTGATCTGAGCTGAACAGAGCGGCCATGGATGCTGCAGGCATGGCCGCTCTCATCGCATCAGTCGGCGGAAGGAATGCTGATGCCTTGAATTATGAGACAAATGCCTGAAATTAGCTGCTGATGCTGCTGCTGATGCTGTGATTGCTGCTGCTGTCCAGCATGTAGTTCTCCCCCGCACCATCCCACTGCATTCTCAGTAGCAATTGAGTCTGAACCGCCATCGGAGCTGGCCTCTGGCTCCTGCATCGCTGTGCTGGGGTCATTGCCTCTGATCGTGGGCAGATAAAAGTGGGACATAACTCCTGAATTTTGCTGCGAGATTGATGCTGCTGTGGGACCGAGGGTAGTAGGCACTAATATGGGTGGCTTGATGGATGGTATATCACTTAATCCATTCTTTTGATGCATAATCGTAGGCAAAGGAAAAGAGATGTAAATCCTGGAGGGGTGAGTTGAGCTGAACTTAGGGAAGCTGTTGACAACAAGGTAAAGTCAAGAAAGTTTTCTAGCTCTAGAAATTTGAAGGATATGGCAATGGAGAGCTGCTTGGAAAGTCTTGAAAACGTGTCTTTTGGCCATATCCAGGATATGAATCTGAATTATGACTGACAGCTTGGATTCGCTGCATTAGGGGCAGGCATTTTGTGGATTTTGTGTAAGAAACGTGCATCACCTCTCCGATTTGCTTGATTAGACTTAACGATATCATGATGCTCACGAACGCTAAATTTTGAAATGAAGTCAAGGAATGAAGCAGCCAGAGGACACGAGCGATGGTTCTATCAGCACTTGGCAAGGAATTGTTCAAATGCCGGTGGGGGATTTGCTGTGACGCGGCATGAAGTGTTCGGATTAGCTTCGCATAGTTCAAGGATGCGCTGTGATGCATGAAGAGTTCGGGTTTGCTCTACATTTCACGCCAAGAGTGGATAGACGTGATAACATAGAACCCTGTACAATTCTGCAATGCGGTAACAGCCTAACCCACTTGAACTTCCTGAATCAGATCCTCTCTTGAAGCTGCCAAATCTTCATGTCAGCTGATCTTTTATAGCTAGGGATTGAACACCAGCATTTGTGGGTGTAGCTTCCACAGCTAAATATAACTGCAGTAGAGCTTAGTATCCACTTTTCCTTGAAATTCTGATCATGGGGAGGCACTCATGTTGCCAAAAGCAAAAACTCAAGAAGGGCCTTTGGTCACCGGAAGAAGATGAGAAATTAGTTCAATACATCACGAAGCACGGTCATGGCTGTTGGAGCGCTGTACCAAAGCAAGCAGGTAGAAATGGATGGATATCTTGGAGATGTTTATGATTTATCTCCTGTTTACACAGTGGTTTCTGGATCTGTCAGTTTTGCATCCTGTCTTTGTCATCTCTACAATAAGTTCTGCGTTTTCATGCTGTTATCATAGACCTCTTATGTTCTTACAAGCACGTACCCATTCACTGTTGCAAAAAGGCTAGCATTATTTTGCAGCCATCAAAGGTCTCTGGTATGGAATTCGGTAGTTGAAGCTACTGAACGCTGTGGAACCTCGTTTGTTCCTGATCTCATTTTACAAGTCATGATCTCAGAACTATAATCTTATCTTAACATATCTCTGTACTTTCTTCAGGACTTCAGAGATGTGGCAAAAGCTGTCGACTGAGGTGGATCAACTACTTGAGACCTGATTTGAAGCGAGGAGTCTTCACTCCAGCTGAGGAGGAGCTTATTATAGAGCTCCATGGTGTTCTGGGTAATAGGTACATTGGCATGAGCTTCAGATCTAAATCTAACAATAGCTTCTACACTTACTGGCAAGCTTTATTTGCTTACCAAAGGCCTAAGAGTTAACAGCTAAGCCTAATGAGGACTTTAGAGGCTACTGTTGAACGGCTAAATGGATTTTGACTGTAGGAGACTTGGAGTGCACTCATGTAGGGTAAGTTAATTTAGTTTTGATCTAATTCTGATCTAATATTAACGAACAGCTCTTTGCAACTGCAAGCAGGTGGTCTCAAATTGCAAGCAATTTGCCCGGTCGCACTGACAATGAAATAAAAAACTACTGGAACACTTGCATCAAGAAAAAGCTCAAGCAGATTGGGATAGACCCGAGCACCCATAAGCCTATTGATGGGCTTCAAGGATCGTTGCTTGAATCAAAGGATCACTCCTTTATGTCCCATCAAAGCATGCTGCAAGCTGGAGGACCTGAAATGATTAGCCCAAACAAGGTGCAGGACTTGTCAAGCAATGCCAAGCAGCAAGGAAAGTCTTATCCTTGTATATTGGAGGACCTTTTGTTTCCACCTAGGACTGTGCAGCCTGTAATTTCTGAGAATAATAGGCTTGTAGAGATTCTGCCAAAGAGTTCTCTTGCCAGTCTACGATCATCCGATCCTTCCAAAGAAAGCTATTTCCACAAATTCTTAACTCTTGGGCAGGAAGAGGCAGTTCTTCAGACGATCCGGAGCTCTTCTTCCCTAGCAAGAAGAGACCTTTTCCTCCAGCATCCAGAAGGTCTGCTTGGCAATCCTCAACAACAACTGGAGACTACTTTCTCAATGACTCCAGTTTCTCTCAGCCCTTATGCCTGCTTCGTGCAAGCCCCTCCGCTTCTGCCTCAGCTTCCACAGCTAGGCATCTCAAGAATCAACCAGCCTCAGAAATTTTCCACAGCAAACCCCAGGATTACGAGAGATTCGGATACAGGAAATCTGAAGCTACGTGATGTTGGACCATCACGAGATGCTTACTATGGAGATTCTAATGACTTGAGTGCAATCACAGCTAATATCATACATGAGAATCCTTCAAGCAGCAGTGTAAGTACTATCTGTAATCAGATCCCAGAGTATCAGGACCAGTCTGCAAGGGCATCTGCAGTGGACACAAATAGCACTTCAACCAGCAGAACAAGCAGAGCAAATTGTTTTGAAAGAAATGGCAGGACGATAAGCGCAAGCTGTATGAGCAATTCAAGTCCTAGTGAGAATTCCGGAGCAATGAATGAAGCATTACTACAAGCAAACATGCTATCTGACTACTCAAGACGGGCTAATACATCTGAGATTTTGTCTTATGATAGCAACTTCGTAACATCTCCGAACTCAAATAATCAATCGACCACAAAGTGGTGCGATTTGATGCCACTATCTCATGCTATGAGAGAATTTGAGAAAAAGCAAGAGGAATTCGAGCCTACCGGTGCTGCTACGTCTGAGCAAATGGTTTGGCAGATCAATGCAACAGCTGATTCATATGTCAAAACTGGCATGATAGATAACATGTCTCCCGAATTACAGAATATTGCCGCTGTTATTGATCAAATCTAGATTTCTAGCCGAATTTGATCTCCTACTGGAATGTCAATGACCTTTCCAGATGCCAAACTTTCCTGGAAAAGATATTGCATGTTTCTGGCCAGTCACTGCAATCTCCATTAATCCTTCTTACGTCATTGATGGTGGAGTTCAGATTTCCAAGAAGCGCTACGTCCAAGAGCCTAGCGTTCTTTACACCATCGTCTGTGATGAGTACATGAAATTTTCCGTGGTCTCTAGCGCCAGTTACATACTATCTATCACGAAACAACCAATACCACAATACCAAGAGTTTAAAGCATCATATCAAGTAATTGAAAATGCTAGAAATAGAAGGCTAAGAATCAATGATGCTTATAGGTAGTTACCCCTCTCATTTTAGCAGCAATTAGAAGTTGCAAAGTAAACAATAACGGTTATCTTTCAGGGTATAATTTCTTATTCATCTAGATGCGAGCATTTCAGATCTTCAAAATGATTGAATAGTTTAATAAAGACGGAGCAAAAGAAATTCTTTGCTTCAAAACATAGATTATCTTCATCTACAGATTACAACCTTACGTTGTGAAATAATATTATGCAGATGTAGGTACTTTTATGCTTGGAAGCAGCTTTCCAATACTTGGACAGAGCACAAAAATGTATATATTTGAGCAAGCCATAATATTATACACGATTTGTCTATTCTTTAAAAGATCTAATGTCGTCCCCATATTTGACAATTGTTGAATGATCTGCTTTGTTTCATTAAGTGCAACCGTCGTTTATGGCTCATTTTGAAGCTATTAAGATGATATTTGACAGGTGGTTCTATACCCAGACTCGGAGAATGGCAAAGCTGTAATTTCGAAAGCTCTAAGAAAATTCTTGTTTTGTACTTTGCCAGTATGTCGTACCTATCATTAGGCCATCCAAACTTCAGATCTGCTCACATATTGGTTCGAACGATTAGACATTCGTAGAAAGGTAGATCTGTTGAAGGTAGTGGGTACGAAATTTGACGCCCTTTTCTGCTCATGGGATTTCTCACCACTGGAAAGCATGCTCTTTGGATGCCAAACAATCAAGAGTTCGTAACAAAAATTAGTCACCAATATTTTCAAATTAGATCTTTTGTGCCAAGAGGTAATCTTATGAGTGCTTGCATAAATCTAGGCTATCAAGAGGCTCATCGTGTGATCGGATATAGTCTAGCTACAGGCATACACGAATGATATGTACTTGATTGACAGTAAAGAGATTTCCTTTTAACTTGCCCTCCTCTCACTGAGTTGGGCTTGACGTTCTGTATCAATCTGAAATTGCTAGGATTGCTAGACTTGTCTAATCTCCCATACTCTGCAACAATTCTACACATTTTTCCAGATTTGTCTATTCAAGCTAGTAAGAGCAGTTTTAAAGGCTCCTGATCAATCGGCTTGCAATGAAGGCTTTCCTAATAGTATAAGATTTCACAACTACCCTTATCGGCCTGTAGCTTACAGAACTGACGAATCCATTTGCATTGCATTGACATCTTAATCTCATAAGCCACGATAGTATCCAATGTTCCCAGTACCGTAGCTCTGTCCGTGTCTGTGCGACTGTTTTAAGTATGCCAAAGTTTGCCATAATACAGGATTATAAAAATCAGCTTGTTTTAGCTAAATATTTAAGCTTACAGGTGTTGTGACTCTTGTCGCATTCGTTTGTAGTTATTTATGTTGCTTTGCTTTCATAAGGCTAAGGTAACAAGTTTGACGCTGAGAACTAGTCCTACTGGTATCCTGGCTTTCCAAATTTTAATCCTAAAAAACAGATAAATTCAAACAGACCAATTATTAGATTTTGCATATTAACTCTTTGTTTTAGATTTGTGGGTTATATAATATATTAACACTTTGTTTTAGATTTGTGGGTTTATGAATTTGTGGCTAAATTTTAGGTAGTATAACAAATATTATAAGTATTCAATAACTTACTTAGCCAATGATTCAAGACTAAGCATTGAGTCCCAACTTCCAAGATTTAATCTATGACTTATTTGGTAGCGCTAATTAATGACTTGAAGGTTTTGAGTGTCTAAGGAACTAATTAGTAACAAGCCTTAACTAGTAGTGATTAGTTAAAACTTAGCAATATTGAATAGTCAATACTTTAAAAAGTTTAAGGTTGAAAAGTATGCCCAACAATTTATTTTAGGCTAATTGTAAAAAAATATGTTTTACAATAGAGGCTTGAAGGTGTTTTATAAGGTTATAAATATCATTTTTTATGAGCACTGCCTGGTATACAGCTCATATATGGACAATGTACCTTCCTCCCTCCCGTGTGCATATGGATGGGCTGCGGGCATACATGATACGAGTGTCCGGCCATGCTCTCATAGGTGTGTCAGGATGAATGGTTTTGCAGCTATGATGATCTCTAAGCTTCAGTATGCCTTTTAATCTCTTAGTATGCCTTTCATGGTAAGAAGTACAAGAAATGCACTGAATCCTTAGTACTTAGTACGCTTTTTTAGTGTACAGAGAATAAGTTTATAGATTATATGCTTGCATGCAAGAGATACGGTTTATAGAGGGATTTTGGGACCTGAGTGACACAGCAACAATCTTGACATGAAAATACATGGATGTACATGAATCGCTCAAGTGATGTAATACGGCTATACATAATCTGCTCGGGGGGAAAAGCTAGAAATTCTTGTGCTGTATAATAAGTTCTAGATGTCTCAATACACTTTGAGAACATTGAGCTAGGAATAATTATACTTATTGTTCGTCTCAATCTTGAAAGTCCGCAACAGGAGTGGAGATTGTTATACATGTGAAAACTACTTTAAATGACCTGGTAATTATGTATTGTCTTGGTTAACTCGTACTTTTACTTCATTCCTCAATATGTAAGATCTGATTTCCGGCAGGCAAATAATTTATGTAGGTACTAGGAAGTTACTAGATTAATGGACAGAGACAGACCTTCAAGAATTAAGTCTAAATATTGCGCTTAAATTGAGGTTAATAATACAGTATATCTAATATCTGCTGGCAATTATTTCAGTGTTTGTTGACTAAAGTAGTCTAAGGCCCTCTCCTTAAGGGATGCTGCCAAAGAGTCTGCATCAATTCTCAAAAGTTTTCTTTCATCCGTAAAGAAAGAAAGCACACAAAGCTGACAGTACCCTCAGAATGCAAATGCCAGCATAAAAGATTCTGAAGTTTGATGTAAGAAGCATCTCTTCCATAAATCCTAAGCAAAAATTGTTATTTTATTTTGTGATTTTGTTGGATGTTCATATTTTTTTTAAATAACCTTGAGGTTCGAGCCACAGTCCACTCTTTGGAAGTTACTATGGTTGACCTTCGAGTATATACCGAATTGAATCGTATCTGAATTTGCCCCATACAATGCTGCAGAACAGTGCATATACTGCTTTTATTCTCTCCAACTTTCCAACTCCTAGTGTCAGATCTTAGATAAAGTAAAACAAGCTTACAACATCGTCCTGTGTCCTATCGTCCTGGAGTAATTTGGAATCTGTAGATTGTACTGCACATTGCATGCAAGCTCTCTTGGGCTTTAATTACGACGTGATCTGCAGTCCTTTTGGGCCTTCTAGTCTGGATGTCTGGACTCTGGACTCTGGAGTACTCTGAACTTTTCACTGTTCAAGTACGTGTACAGCATGTTCCATAATTGCACATTGACATTATATAAATCATAAAACTTGGAAATCGACGAGTGGCTGCATTTCTTTCGTATTTGCTAAGGGTATATTTTTATTTACTTGCAACTTTTGAAGATCCGAGAGATTTTTGGCAAAAGTTTACATAACCTTTTTTCTTTATCTGTATACATATTATATATATATAATATATATACACGTTGTAATCTAGAGTGACTAACAGTCAATTATTCGCAGTGCATGGCCGGCTATTCCAGGAGATCTATCATCTAGCTAGCAAAACATAGTTGGTTGAAAGTTCTAAGAGTCTAAGTTCTTCGGGACTCATCGGGAGCACCAGGTAGTAGGTGACGATTTATACGTTTGTACTTCGTGTCAATCTCAGCATCAACATTGATTTTGGAAACTAATCAGTTAAAAGTTATGAATATGCGTGTTCCTAAACTGGAGTCAAACTGTCAATGGTCACTGATCGATGCATGCATGCTAGGTTCCCGCAGTCCCCTCCTCTAACTACGTAGGCAGTAATGCCAGTAATTATTAGTATGATAAGACGAGAGGAAACAAACGTATGCCCATCATGTAGTATTACTTACGATAAACGTCTGTGATACATGATCCTGTGATGAAGTCGTGCCTTGGAAGTGACTTGGCAGTGCTCAAGCCTCAGTCACCGAGCCCTGACTCCTGAGTTAGACTAAGTTACTAAGGATACTTATTAGTCTGTGATTGCCAGATTGGGCCCCGGAGTCTCATCCTTCAGGGTCCCTCATATTAGAGTCAATGACAGTCATCTCAGGCTCCAGTGACTGTCAATGTACTGTGTAATAAAGATAATATTTTAAGCTATAACCAATTCAGCCTGAGACTTGGCCCTGGGGCTGGAGCCTGGAGATAGTGTCGACTCGACTCGTGAATCGTGAGCGACTGTGAAAAGTGAGACTTTCTAGTGTCGACTCGACTCGTGAATCGTGAGCGACTGTGAAAAGTGAGACTTTCTTCCTTTACAATTTTACAAAACGGCCAGCGAAGAGCATAAATTGACCGCGCGTTTTTCACTTTGAAGGAGTAAAGTAGAGCTCACCTCAACATTTAATGGAACTCAAGGAATCCATGTGGAGCTGGGTGAGGCACGCATGCAGCCGACAGCAAAGTGCAGGTTCTAACTTCTAACTGCCAGTGAGAGCTGTTCCTAGCCTATAGCTGGAGCCTGGCAGCTGTGGCATCCTAGGCTACAAGGCCCACAAGTAGCAACAATAAGCAGCAAGCCTGCTGCAAGCTTCGAGAATCAGCATTCTGAATCCTTATTCTTGCTGCTTGCAAGCAGCAGCAATTAGCTTCAACATCTTGCTGCCTGCAACAAGTCTGTGAAGCCTGAGACAGTGAGAGCAATATGCATCATTTGGTGAAAAGATAGATCAAAGGTTGCTTCTGTCTTTAGCCCTGGCCGTTCACTCTCACAACTCACAACTCACGCAGATCTGAGAGTCTGATAATTAAAAAGGAAAAATTGGGATGTGATTGATAGTGGGCTGTGCCCGTGAATGCTGAAGCTGGCCATTTATTTAGGAAAGGTAGAGATGGAAACTTGAATCAGACATGATGATTGATGAATCATTTATGCCTAAGGTTAACATCATTGCTGAACTATTAATGATCTGTCATCTGTTTTAATTTTCTATTATTGTCCATCATTCAAGTTTGACCCTTGGTAAGCTGTAGTAACACATCCATGACTCAGGATTCAGGACTGCCATTGCTCACTAAGAATCGGCAAATTTCATCAACCAACCGATTTGATTATAAATTTAAGTGGCTAGTTTAGCAAGCAGTATGAAATTAACTGTTTTAAAACCAGAAGGATTTAGCATGTTAATAGACAATCAATGGAAGTTGAAAGCTTCAAAAACAAAATCATCTAGGCCGAGAAATGGAAGGAAAACAATCAATTATGAACAAGGTGATGTGAAATATCACAAGAAGCTTTGAAAATTCTAAATAAGGTGATGTCAAATATCATGCAAAGTCAAAAAACAAGAGCTTGAGCAGTAAGCAAAGGATGGCATAATGCTTTGGTTGTGCTTGTCGTAAAAGCGAGTGTGGGCGTGAGCGGCAGCGGAAGCTCGGGGATTAGAGTGCGGCATGCAGGAACGGAAACGCAACAGTTAGCAGCAAATTTATTCAAGTAGAAGAATTCATACAGAATGCGCAAATGAACGACACAATAGTGAGATTATTAATTGCACTCTGATTAATATCAACAGTGAGTACAATAGCTTGAAGTAATAATGTGGAGAACGTTGGACAACAACTTGACCTCACCTCTTTTGAATTCAACTCTGACTGTTCCTTCACCTCCGATTGTATGTGATGAGTTGTCTCCAAGTTGCACAATTTGGGAGTGGGTGAATGACTTGTAGTCTTTGAACCAGTCGCGATGGTGAGTAATGTGTTGAGTTGCTCTGGAGACTAGATACCAGGAATTGATATCTTATTCTTCTCTGACTTTAGTCATGAAAGCTGCTTCATCTTTTTCTTCTTCTTGTTGCTGATTTGAGTGACTGGCTGTAGCACTATGTGCTTGTTGTTGGAACTGCTAAATCTTCTTTTCATTGTTGTACTTCAAAGTTCAGCAGTCCTTGATTTCGTGACCAATCGTCTTACAGTATCTGCAGACGAGTTTCTGCGCTGGTTGAAATAATGAAGAGCTTGAATTCGATTCTGAACCATTATTTGATATAGACTGCATGTTGCTCTTCTTGTCAATAGAGCTTGACTTTGTAGATCTCTTGGATCTAAACTTCTGGATTTTTGAATACAGAGCTTGAGGATCCGATCCTGAGCCTGAGGAGGATGCTGATCTTCTGATCTCCTCTTGTAGGAGCAGTGAAATTACTCTTGATAGAGTGAAGTGCTCCTGGGCAGAAATTGCCATTACCCAATTTTCGTAGGCTTCAAGTAGACTCGATAATAGAGTCATGAGTGCATCGAAATCTTCTATGACTGAGCCGGTTGCAGTCATGTGCTCCATAAGATTCTTGAAGGTGTTGAGGTGACTCGAGACACTATCTATGTCAGACATTCGGAGGGTGAAGAATTTATTCCTCAAATAAAGCTTGGAAGTAACGTCTCTAATGTCGTAGAGAGTTGCTAGGATGTCCCAAACATCCTTAGCCATCTGAGCATCACGTATGTGGCTGATCTGAGTGTCCTTGACTATGCCATCAATGCTCTCCCACAGTTCTTTGGCTAGAAGTATAACCTTCATCTTGAATTTCCAAAGATGGTAGTTATCTCCATTGAATTTGTCAATGTGAGATGAACTAGATGATGGATCCACTCTGGCTGAACAAGATCGTTGGTAGAAATAACGACTGTCAGAATACTGTTGGCTGCACGTTTGCTAGAAAGACATCTTGATAGAAACAAGACTGATAATTCGCAATAGAAATGCAGATTACTGAAATGCGGATTAGAGCGCGGCGTGTAGGATCGGAGACGCAATAGTTAGCAGTAGAAATATTCAAGTAGAAGAATTCATACAGAATACACAAATGAATGACGCAGTAGTGAGACTAAATTGCACTCAAATTAATATCAACAATGAGTACAATAGCTTGAAGTAATAACTGTAGTTTGTTGAGCGTAATAACGCTGGCTATAGAAAACTCTGATTGAAAGAAAAATTTAATTAACCCAATTAACACTTACATGGCTTGAATCAGCTAATATATAGATTTACAAGTGTCGAGGAACATAAATATCTTACAAGCTTTTAATGCTATTTACGCCAGTCTTTGCATATCTACAAAGTTGGTAACCGCTAACCACCTTGGGATATTTGGTTGTCCAGCTGTTTTAGGGTTGCTGATAAGTTGGCGACGTCGGTCAGCCAATGTAGCAAAAATGTGAAAAAGCCGACAAACCTGAAGGTGCCCTTAGACTGAAGGTATGCAACTCTTGAAGGTGCCCTTACACTAAAGGTATGTAAATCCCTAAGGGCCCTATAGACTGAAGGCAACGAAGAAGGCAAAAAAGGCGAAGGTGCCTTAAGAATGGTTTCTAAGCCATTCTGGCCAGCCTTATACTGAAGGCAGCGAAGAAGCCGAAAAAAGGAGAAAAAGGACGAAGGTGTCTTAGATAAAAAAAAGGTAGTGAAGAAGCCGAAGGTGTCTTAGATTGCATGCAGCGAAAAAGGCGAAAAAGGAGAACATGCCTAAAAATGATTTCTAAGGCATTCTGGCCATTTGGCCAGTGTGTCGCATTTTTCGCTAGTGTGAAAAAGGCAAAGGAGCCTAAAAATTTGTTTTTAAGGTAAAAGAAAGAGAAAAATGTGAAGGTCCGAAATTATGAAGTCGGCCTTCGATTTTTTAGGATGCTCATTACTTGAACGATTTGTTTAAGGTTGAGCATAAAAAATCTAACAATTCTTATTAAGTAGATTTGGGGTTGTTAGTGGTATTTGCAACATTATCACAAGACAGTGCAAAGTGCTCATTTCTCTAAATTATATTTGAGAGCAAGTCTCTATGATATTAGAGATGTCACTTCCAAACTACATCTAATAAAGAAATTCTTCACACTCAGAATGTCTGACCACAAAAATAGAAAGTCACCTCTAGTTTCGGAGCGAACCACATTTTTGTTCGTGCCAAATATTTTTTTTTGGACAAAAAATTTTGCGTGGATTATCCACGCGTGGATAATCCATGCAAATTCCAGAAACCTATCCGCGTAGATACCGCGTGGATATAAAAAAAAAATTATCCACGCGGTATCAAAGGCCTCAACTCTCTGGATTTTGCGTGGATAATCCACGCGTGGATAATTATCCATGCAATATCCACGCGAAAGCCGAGCCTTTTTTATTTAATTTTTACTATGGTGTGGATAATCCACGCGTGGATTATCCACGCGAAATTAGAATTCCTATTTTGGGCTCTGGGTGTCGGAGGTTTGCCCGACTGTCGGTAGTTGGACTTGGCATGGATAATCCATGCATTTTGAATTTCACGACATCCTGCCGATCTGCTACCGAAAATGACATTTGTGTGGAGCATCCACGCATGGATAACCCACGCGCTTGTATCCACGAGTATATCCACGCCAATCCACGGCTATATCCACGCGAATTTTTTTTTGCCCGCGCGTCCTCCTTTGTATTGTGCGTGGATATTTGCTATATGTGTTCTTGTGAATGCAGTTTCATCTTCCTCTTCATGCTGGATCGAGTAACTGGTTGAGGCAGCATTTGCTTGTTGTTGGGACTGCATATTCTTTTCATTGTTGTACTTGAGTGTTCTACATTCCTTGATGAGATATTGATGACCAGTCCTCTTACAGTATTTGCAGGACAAGTTCTACTTTTGCTAGAATGATGAAGGAAAATTCGAATTCGACCTTGAGCCAAAATTCGACCAGTGAGTAGAAATTTGACCCAAAGTCAAAATTTGACCCAGAATGCAAGTTGCTCTTTCTGTCAGGAGAATCTGACTTTGGAGATCTCTTGGATGTGAACTTCTGATTTTTGGTTGTGTATAGAGCTTGAGAATCTGATCTTGAGCCTGAGGAGGATGTATTCCTTCTTATCTCCTCTTGTAACAACATTGAAATGACTCTTGATAGAGTAAGTTGCAGTTGGGTCAAAATAGCCATGACCCATGTTTCGTAGGCTTCAAGAAGACTCGATAAAGAGTCATTACTGCATCTGAATCTTCAATGTTCGATCCTGTTGCAGTCATTTGCAGTCATGAGGTTTTTGAATGTGTTGAGATGGCTGAAAATGGTGAGAGAAAAAAAGAGAGTATAGATGGGAGTGAGAATATGATGAGAATGAATGTGAGTGAGAAGATTGATAGTGTTTAGGATTTTTAGTTCATTGATGGATGTTAATAGTATGTGTTTTGTGATCATAAGTTTTTAGATCTTTTTTGTTTGTGATGTAGGTTTGGATATGAAAAATGAAAAATGACCTTTCATTGCAAAGGATTCAAAGATCAAGTGCATGCAAAAGGAAAAGCAAAGATTGCAACAATAGTAAAGGTAAATTTACATTTATTTTGATTCATTTGATATTTAGTTGATAACTTAATGTGTTATCTATTGATGCATTATATTGTGGTTTCCATTCACTTTTCATTGTGCTTTCCATTACTTTTTAATGTGCATTCTAGCATGCAAATCATGTGCTAAAATAGATACATTGCATTGAATTCATCAATGGATACATTTGCATTGCATAGATGTGCATTAAATAGACTATACATTGCATTGAATACATCAATAGATACATTTGTAATCAATAGATGTGCATTCAATAGACTATGCATTTGCATTCATGGATTAAAAATATATGCATTCAAAAATTTTGCAAAAATGATGTGATGCCAAAACATTATATTGATTGATTTAAAAACAAGTACATTGATGAGAGAATAAATTCTCTATTCCTACATTGCCTTCTACAAGGCCTTACATTTAATTTAAAAACCTCTACTGATCATCACTTCTTCCCTCCTCGCCTTCGTCATCATGTAGGTGTACGCTGGTGTCTACATGACTCCCCTTCGCTCTCATTCACGTACTCTTCCACGTTCTCTTCCACATTTTTCACATTTTCTTCCAGAAGTTGTAGAGCCTCTCTACAAAATAGAATCAGAGATTTAATTAAATTGAGATTAAACTTATTTGTAAACCACAAAGTAAACAATTACAAAACAATAAAGGTTAAGAGTTTACAAGTGGAAACAATCCATGGGATTCCATAAAAGCCTTAAGGCCGGCATATCCATGATCATAACCTTGCTTGTACTCCGCGGTGGTCATGTGTCTTCCAAAATCACTAAGCTACATTCAACAAAAAAACATAGTTTAGCAATACAATATAGTTTAGCAATAAAAAAAACATTAACAATCTCACTACAAAAATAGAGTTATATTAAAAAATATTGCACTTACAAATTGGGTCTCTAGATTGCCCCTTCCTCCCAATCCCATGTGACTTTGGCCATGTTTTAAGAGCTTCTCGGCGGCGGCCCTACATTGTTGTTCATACTTTTGGGAATTATTTTGCAACAATTCCCCTTTCACCTTTCTCCAGTCCCTTTTGGAGCACCATCCAGGCTTCGTGGGATTCTTGGGATTCCTCACGGCTCTTCTCATCAATTGTCTTTTGTTTTGAATTCAAAGGCACATTGTATTCATGGCCCAAGTCCTACTAAAAGCATTGGATTGAGGAAATTCAGAATACAAAGTCTCTATTATTTTATTTTTGTCTTATATAAAGCAACTAAATCACGCAAACGGGCATGAATTACATTGCCATGTGTATCTTTTATAACTCCACCATGTGGATTAAGATCATAATACACACTACACGATTCTTGAGAAGGGGCATCTTCGGAAGCTCTTCTCTCGGATGATTCACCCGAAGAAGATAACACAAGATTTTTGATTCTATCTCTTTGTTGAGGAGATAGATTCTCAAACCACTCTTGATTATATTCTTCGGGCTCCTCACGAGCTCTTCTCCTAGATGGTCTCCCACTTGACCTTCCACTTGAAGACATTGTATCAAAGAAAAACTTTAAAAGTTAGAAAGTAGTGGAGAATGGGAGTTAAAGAGTATTGAAGACTTTTAGAATAGAAGAGTAAGCAATGAATAGAAAGCAATAGATTAATAGTAAGCAAGAACAAACAAGATCGATAGAGCAAGCAAAAGCAAGAGCAAGATCACTAGCAATGAAGAGCAACCAAAAGCAAGCAAGCAAGATCTACAGAGCTTAGAAGAGCAATAGCAAACAAGAGCACTAAACACTAGATTAGAAAACCTATAAAACTTGAAAGCAAAAGAAGAGGAGCAAGAATGCTCATGGAAATGCTATTTTATTGGCATTCGTTTCGCGTGGATTATCCACACAGAAGTTATCCACACGTGGATAATCCACGCGATATCCACGCGTGGATGTTCCACGCATTTTTTGTTCCTCTCTTGGCACGTCAAAGGGTCCCCCACATGGGCTTGCATGCTTCAAATGTCATTCAATAGTCTCATAATCTTTTCTAGATTTTATGAGAATATTTTATTGTAGGATTTTACATAAAATATATTTTTTAATATGATGGAATGTAAAAAAATCAATTCAAAGATCATTATGGTAGTATTTAATTGCTAAAACTAGTTTTATATTTTTATAAATTTTATTTTTCTTGAGATTTGACATACAAGACAAAATCATGCGATACGAAATAGTACATATTATTATTAAACAAGTAATTTGACAAGTTTTTTAGGATTTTATGACATAATATTATGTCAAATTGGTGATGTCATAAAACATTTAGTTTATTAATAATCTAGGTGTCATAGATTTGATATAATTTGATGACATAATTACATGGTCAAATAATTTTTTTTTGCTTTTGTCATGTGGCCTCTTAAATGGTTGCATGGGGTCATTTAGATTCATGATCAAAAGCATTTATGTTATATTGAGGACCTTAGTGATATGTGACCTATATAATAAATCTTTTTAATTGTTGGTGTGTGACCTATATAACCTTATATGAAATCATAGTAATTAGTTGAAATATCATTTAGCATTGTAATAAAGATGTTGATCAATGATGTGTTATCTAGTATATGATTTCTTGCATACAAAGCAACCATAGATAGAAAGGGCGAATGCATATTGCTCGTCATGAGATACCATGGCACACTAGGCCAATCCAAAGAGATTTATCTTTAACTAACTCAAGCCAAGTATTAATTAATCAAATGAGTGATTGAGTGGGCAATGAATCAATTGAGTATATGACTGATTGTTTGATTTTGATCATTCCATCTTCAAAGAAAGATCAAGTGAGATCATCACTCATCTTAGACAAGAGTTTAAACTGAGAGCTTTGAACATTGACTGCTATGTGGTCTTTGAATTAGTTGAGATAGGCCTGCACACACTATCTACTGATGTCTTACATTTGTCAGTATGAACCTCATTTTGATTGCTCGTCATGTGTTGCCCCACCCAAGCATTTTTCTTGATAGTAATGTTACTAGAATATTAGATTTACATTAAGCATAAGTAGAATATACATGGATTAGATGTTGGCATGTCTTTAACAAATTTTATTATATTTGTTCAGTACATACGGTCTCATAATGATTACTTATGTTGTGGTATAGAGTAGCTGGCTACAGTGTGTATCGGTTATCGACGATGTCATCATCATCAGATAGCGATTCATCTCATGATCGCAAGAGCAGGTATATATTGTTATTGATATTGACATCAATTTTCTTTATTTGTTATTTGAATATGAGTGTATAATTTTTCTTGCAAATTTATTCTTACAATGACATTTGATTGGAATTATGAATTCTAGGGAAATTATCGTACCTCCACGTGATTTAGAGAAAGAAAAAAATAATTGATCTCTATCACAGAAAAAAGGAGCAAGCAAGACTAAAGTACAATGAACAACTATTGATTGGTTCATCTTCAAGCTCTTTCATCAGTCGACGTAGACCGCCTATTGATCCATCACATGTATGTATATTGATTTATGTCATAATTTTTTTATTTGTAATAGTGATATAATCTGATTTGCTCTTTGGATATAGTATATTGCTCTTTGGAAAGCCAAGACACCACTCCATCACAAATGAAGGTTGAAAATGCACTAAATGTACAAAGACTATTTTGTCAATTTTTGTCACATGTTACAATTCGTCACATGTTAGAATTTGTCAATTTTTACTTGAATGACACTGAAAGAATTTGTGCAATTTGCAATTGGATTATTGGAACAGTTTCAACCAGAATATGATGAGAGGCCATAGGATTCGACAAGGAGGATTGTCAATGATCATATTTGGGCCAATGGAGTGCACACAGAGAATCCAAGAGTACGAGAGGTAAACTCTTTAAATTGTTTTTCGGAAATGCTTTACTCTTTGACCCTTATGACACTTCAAGTATAGTGTGTACAATAAATATTGAGCGATAGGATGAGTGCCACGATACTTTGAAGTTAATCTCTCACTTGCTTCTAAAAGGTAAAATCCAAATAGAGTATTTAGATGAAGTTAATCCCTCACTTGCTTCTAAAAGAAAAAATCCAAATAGAATGATTAGATGAAGTTAATCTCTCACTTCCTTTTAAAAGAAAAAAATCCAAATAGAATGATTAGATGTAGTTAATCTTGATTTCCATATTCAATCACCCATAATGGCCTGTCATTCACGTCAGAGAGAGAGAGAGAGAGAGAGAGAGAGAGAGAGAGAGAGAGAGAGAGAGAGAGAGAGAGAGAGAGAGAGAGAGAGAGAGAGAGAGAGAGAGAGAGAGAGAGAGAGAGAGAGAGAGTGCGAAACTGATACATCTAACATTTTCAACTTTTGCAAAAGAAGGACCATAAGCTGGTTTCAAGAAATAGAGTTGCAAGAGAGATTGAGAATTTTATTGATAGGATAAATCACATGAATATTGATTTTGGATCATCATTGGCCCTAGATAATGCTCTTGTTGATGATGACCCCTTGAATGATATAATTAGTTCATCAATGCCTTGTGATTCAATCCATGTCTCCAAATCTCTAGGACGTTCTTATCACCCAACCACACCTATCCTAGATGTTGCACATGAGTTCTCCACGATACTCCACGTGGATTCCACAAACATGACCACCCCTTTAAAAAAGAGAACACGTCTTGGACGTATTATGACTAGTTTGAAAGATAATTGCAAATTACTACGCGCTGTTGATGTGTCAAAAGACATTCTAGATTCTTTGTGTGACCTTCCTCTTCCACCTAGCTTGCAACCATTTGTTAAAACTTTTATTAGAAGTAGATATTCGTGTTGGACACTCCAATCACCATTACCATTAAATGGAACACCATTTACATATTGGGGTCGAATGTACATTATCATGCCTAGTGAACACTTTCTTGAGGCTGGTTTGGGCCTTTTTGCATTGAGTAGTATTGAGGTCCCTTTAAATAGTGTTGTGAAATTGATGCCATATTCAGGACCTCAATACAATTGGGGTGATTGGCATGCTTTGTGTCGTCACCAATGGAGGATGCAAGTATATGGCTTGAATTCAAATGCTTGTTCTTTAGAGGAGCAACGCATGCAAGGAGGCAACATCTCAAGGGCAAATCGTACATACATTGATGGACGTCCAGATGTGCATGGAAACACTGCTGCATATATAAATAGTTCCGTTGGCCACCCTCTATTGACGAATTGTGATTTTGAAGAACACACCAATGGAAAAGAAGAATATTTTAGTAGGAATGTAAAGGGCACTTATGTAATGGTCTGTGCCACTAGATCTATCAGGTTTGGGGAGGAATTGTTCATCAAGTATAGTTTCAACCGTCCTCTACCCAAATGTTTGCAAAAGACAATAAGTCAAATGTGAAGATTTAAATTTTGCTGATATGTAGGTATAATCAATGCATCTTGATTGTATTTGGTTTGTGTCATTAAATATGTCAAATGTTAGGAGCATTATTCGTCATTTGTCTAGATTAAATGTTAGGAGCATTATTTGTCTTTGAGTTCATTGAATGTTAACAAGTTGAAAAGACAAATCTGTCTAATAGATACATTGGTATGTTCATACTTTTTAAAATAAGAGGTAATTTATATTCATATGCAACATTTAGATCTATCAAGTATTGGGAGGAAATGTTTATCAGGCATTGTTTCAACCTACTTCTTGTTATTTTTATATATAGGATTCTTCATCCTCATTTAGTGCTGGAGACAATAATCCTCGTAATGGTCGACGTAGATGATGAATGCAATACAACGGTCCACATATAAAGCAATTACCTCATTGTCTATGTCAAGGCTTAAAAGAGATGATGGAAATTGATGAGCGCATTAATCAAGAGACTAATGCATCTGAATCTAGCTCATCTAGATCTACTTCTTCACAAACAAGTTCCAACAATGAAAATGAGCTTCCAATGGATGATGAATTTGAAGTCATGGGAGACATGTTGGATGATATGTATGAGAACAATATTGCAGCTAGACATAATGAACAAAATGAGGAGGCACTTTTGTCTAAAGAAGAAAAGAAATTGTGAGAAGAATCTAAGACTGCATTGTATCCTGGAGCAAAGACATCTCGTTTGGCGACTTCTCTACTTCTATTAGATCTTCAAGCCAAATATAGATGGAGTGACCAAAGCCTCACATCATTATTTGAGTAAAAACAATTTCCTCTACTTGTCATTTTTGCTTTGGAACAAAATTTACAATTTGGACATCTAGTGATATTCTTTTTTTTTTACAATGACTTCTTTTGTCATATATAGACTATTGAAAAACAAAATTCTCCCAGAAGGGAATGTCCATTTTTGAGACAAGAGATGAGGCACGAAAGATGTTGTCTAACATCGGGATGGACTACAAGCAATATCATGCATGTCCAAAAGATTGTATATTATATCAAGGAAGGTACGAATCACTCAAGAAATGTCTCATTTGTGATACTCCTCGATATAGAGATGATTTGCAAGGGGCAACCATTTTGTGCAAAGTTTTACGACATTTTCCAGTAATTCCACGATTGCAACGTTTATTTCATTGTAAATCTCTTGCACAACTTATGGACTGGCATGCACACCATACGTCTATGGATGGGATGATGAGGGTACCTTCATATTCACCTGCATGGAAACACATCAACAAAGAGTACCCAAGCTTTGCCAATGAGTCAAGAAATGTGAGATTTGGTCTTGCAACAGATGGTGTGAACCCGTTTGGTGTACGAGCAACTACATGGTCCATTTGGCCTGTTTGCTTGGTAAATTATAATATTCCTCCTTGGTTTAGTACAAAAAAGAGGACACATTATGTTGGCACTTATAATTCCTAACCAACGCAAGGTTAAGAACATGGATGTGTATCTTGAGCCACTTATTGACGAGTTGGAAGATTTGTGGAAGGGGATAAAAGCATATGACATCTCATGCCCCTTACATGAGAGGGAGTTTACACTACATGTCATTGTAATGTAGACAATGCATGACTATCTAGGATTAGGTGAATGCTCAGGTAATCATTCAAACAATGTCTATCTTGTGTACCTAGGAGTTTGTTTACAGTTACATACAACAAGTAATTCTTAACATTTACATGATATACTACAATGGCTATAATTATTCTTTGACATATACTTTTTTTAATAGTGATTGATAGTATCCATTTGTTGGGTAGGCTTTCAAATGGCTGGAAAAAATGCTTGTTTTTTGTGTGGGCCAAATCTTGTGAGAAGATACTCTTTTAGTCTCAAAAAAGTGGTTTATGAAAATCATCATAAATACTTGCATGAAGCCATCCATTCAGAGACACTCATAGAAGAGGTTTTGGAGGAAGAGTTGAGAGAGAGATGCCTCCAAAGAGGATGTCCGTGAGATTGGCGAATACTATGGGAGGAATTTCAAGCAAAGCCAATCGAAGTGTATGAAAAGATTATCTATATTTCATCATTTGGAATATTGGAATAACCTTTTGATTAATCACCTACTATGATCCCGATGCACAGAAGAAAAAATGTGGGGTGAATATACTTTGGAAACACTTGATTGGTGAAAAAGATACCATTGCTGCAAGGCACGCTCCTAAAAGAATCAAACACCAAAAAAGAATAATTGGATATAAGGGTGGTGAAAGATCGTGCTCCAAAAGTACCTTGGACATTCACTAAGGAGGAGCTTAACCATGTGCGCTCCCATTATTCATGACATTAGAAACAACCAACTGGTTTTGCCCATTCTCTACGGTCATCATTCACAGTGGATGGAAACTTGCAAGGTCTCAAATCTCATGATTGGCGAAAGATGATTCAATTAATCTATCCATTGTCAATTTGTGGGTGCTTGTCAAAAGATATTTGTGAGACCATATACAAACTATCAATCATTGTCAGGTATTTACATGTACTTGGTGCATTTTTTTATTTAGTGTTTATTGATTGGAAATTCAAATAGACAAAAAATGGATTGAATATGTTACAGATGGATGTGTTCAAAAGAAATCTGTGAGCTAGATCTTCGCAATAGACATGAGGATATGGTGGAGACTGTGTGCATATTTGAGAGATTTTCCGACTTCCATCATGGACTCACAATTGCATTTATTGGTGCACTTGGTTGAAGAAGTTTCTATTGCTGGTCCAGTGCACACTAGGTATAAGTGCATAAATTATCTTTTGCATGTGTATTTAATCTAAATCAATTGATACATGAACTCATTAAATAAAACACTTATTTCTAACCATT